>JBAMHW010000014.1:6865244-6886685 GCA_037177495.1 Rhadinocentrus ornatus | reverse complement strand
TTGCATTACAGGAAATAAAGAACTTTATCACAATATTCTAATTTTCTGAGACAGTCCTGTATATATATATATATATACTTTTTTTTTTCTTTTTTTTTTTTACTTGCTTCTATAAATACTGATTGGATGACCATGAATTGGCTTGAATTGATTTTGTCTGTAGTGCCCTGTGATAACTTTGTTGTGAATTGGTGCATTGAATTGAACAGTCATGATGAAGATGATCTGTTCTAACCAAACCAAGCCAAACCTTTCATTTTTAATTTTTTTAATTTCCCATTTTTATACTAATTTAACCTGTGATCACATTATTATTTTTCTTCATGTCCTATAAAAATCTTCTTCAGCTAAAAAAATGCTACTTCAGGAACACTGAATCTTTTCAGTGAAGCCCCGGAGTGTTTGTAACAAGCTGAATCTCTCTTCTTCCTCTGTGCAGATGCATCCTATGTGGACCCACTGGGACCTCAGATGGAGAGACCTAAGACAGGTGCCAAGAAGCGCATAGATGATGATGACTTTGCAGATGAAGAGCTGGGAGATGACCTGCTGCCAGAGTAGACACATCAATCTCTATCCTTTGCTGGATTAACACATTTTTACTTTTGATACCTTTTGTGAAGCAACAGAGCTTCACCATTTATTTAAATAGAATAAAGTACATCTTTATTGTCTCTAAAATGATTACAGGCACAGTCAAGTTGAACTACTGTTAAAGCTCGACTTGATCATTCAGCTGGATTACTGTCTTTATGCCAGTATACAAACAGGGGAGGGAAATCAATTTGAGTCAAGTAGGTCTGCTAGCTGAGGATATGACCATGTGCAGAGCACTTTGAGTCCAGTTGAATATGAAGATGCAAACATAATTCAACTCCCAACAGCATTTTCTAGGTGCTAAGTCTCATCTTAGCAGGATTTCAGTTAGATGAATGTGTTTACATGTATTTTAAAAGCCTGACTAATAGATGTATCCACGGGTGAGTCATCTCTGTGAACCATCAGGCCACTTTGCTTAAGAAAACATCATTCTACAATTTATTTGAAATTATTATAATTGGTTTGATATTATTCACTTTTTAGAGTGAAAAATATCTTCGTACATACATCTTTATACTGTTTGGAAAGTTTTATTGAGGCTTTGGTGTCCAACACACAGAGTTAAAAACAAAATAGGTGCAAGGGTTTTTCTAAATTTTAACTTACACATGTGTAAAGTAAAAAGTAAAAAGCAGTATTTGGACATAGGCACGAGTGCTTGCCTTCCTGCTACACAGTCTGTTGGAGTTTTAAATAAACAAATACTTCTCACTATGTTGATACCTTTTGAAGGGACCGTGTGAGACTCGAGTCCTTCTGAAAACTGTATTAGTATGTTCCAGAGTAATGTCAACTAACCATTTCAGCTCCAATGAACTTCAAAATATGTCATCTAATATTTATTTATATTCTTTGCTAATCTAGTTGTATAATTTAAGGATTAAATACATATAAATATTTTTTACTATTGCAGATAAATGTGTAGGTTTTTCTTTCTTATCTTAAGCTAAAGCATGTGAGAGCAAATGTGTTGTCAGTGGAAGTGGCAGGAGGAGCATGGTCTGTGAGAAGGAAACACATTTACATTTATTTACCAGTTATAAAATAAGTTTTTCAACGTGTGATCGCTTGACCCAGACTTCATAGCTTCTTTATAACACCAGAACAAACCGATACGTTTTACAAGGCGGGAACTGGTTTATCTTGAGACCAGCAGAATGTGATCCAGCAGCAGAGCGCGCACAACCAACAGTCTGGACTTCTCACTCATTTAAAGAACGCGCCTCATAAACGCTTTTTTTCCCTCCCCTCCTCCTTCTTGGCTAAAAGTTTCCAATGAGAATGTATCTGTCAATGCCTCAGTCTGAACAGAATCCACCTGGATGATGCATAACACCGTTTCTTTGCGTCTAAACGCCTCCGACGAATTTTACGCACACGTTGTTGATAAAAAGCGGACGGAAAGCGCTCTTTATGGCTTTTTTTCTGGTCTTAAACAGAGACCAGCGGGTGTAAAATATAGATCTCTCTAAGTTGGAAATCATTATTCCTGTCGACTTTGTGCCTAAATGTTTGAAAAGTTTCCCCGGCGGCGCGCTTGCCCCTCTCTTTCACCGTCTGGACTGTGGACTGTTTCTGCGCCGCGGGATTCAAAACTAGGATTATGACGGGAAAAAACTGTTACCGGTAAATACTGCTTCAGCAAAACGTTTTTGTGATCTAAAAATATATTCATATATTTAAAGAGAGCCGAGGCCTGCGCAGGACCTGAAGCTTTTTTTCAGTGAACGCGTATTTTGACACCTATTGGGGACGTAGCAATGCCGCGTCGGATCCTCGCCATCTTCCCCCTGCTGCAGCTGCTGCTCCTGGCCATGCTGCTGCCGGTAGGGACGATTCGGGTTCGAAAGAAAGCCATCAGGACCCGGGTTTGTCTCGATCTGCCCGAGGAGGTTTTGGAGCAGATGTTCGGTCGGCTCTCGGTGGGAGTGATGAGCGCATTTCACCACGCCTTGCAGCTGGAGCCGCAGGACAAACTCAACTTGACGTGCCCGACCGCTGCGCCGGCCCTGGCCGACGGGAAGACCCGCCTCCCGGTCAACCTGCTCAGCGTGTCCCCCTGGGCCTACAGGTATGAGCAGGTGCATGTAATCTCTGATAGCTATTGTTTCTTACAGATAAAACTGTTCTGAGCGGATAAGCCTTTTTAATTTATCCTTTAATTATAAGTAGTTTAAAAACGCAGACTCAGTAGCTTTACGGCATTAAATACAACACGGGATACAGTGAATACAGTCTTCAAAAAGATGCATGAAAACAGATGAAGGAGGCTGCCAGGTGACCTACAGCAATACTCAAGGGGCTGGACAAATTTCAGGCAAGTACTGGTTGTGTTCTACATTTGACAACCATCTCCTGTATCCTCCATTTGTATGGACGATGGGGAAGGGTTGCAACAAAGAAGCCTTTTCTGACAAAAACTTACAGTCCTGTCTACAGTTTGCCTAAAAAAACCGCATCAAGTCTGCAAAAAGCATGTGGAAAAATGTGTTCTGGTCTGGTGAGGCCAAGGCTGGATTTTTTGGCCCCAGCTGCTAAAGATATGTTTGGTGAAAAAACTAAAGATTTTGCATCATTAAAAGAACACCACAGCCACAGGGAGGCATGGTGGTGTCAGTATCATGTTTTGATGTTGCTTTTCTTCACCTGGAACTAAACTAGGGCTTTAGTCAAGGTATTTGGTATGAACACCTCCAAATACCAAAACCCCCAAGTGTCTTAGTAAAAGCTGGAGATGAATTTAATTTTGGTAAATGGTCTGTATTTACAAAGCGCCTTTACCCGAAACGCTTTACAATGTGAATCACATTCACTCACAGACGGCAGGAGCTGCCATGAAAGGTGCTGTCCACGACCGATTGGGAGCTCTCCAGGCGAGGACCTGACCAGCAACCCTCCTGGGGCTACAAGACAGCCACTCTATCCACTGAGCCATGCCAAAGGGAAAGCTTTGCCAGAAGACGATAGTTTTGGAATGTTTTATCCAGAATCAAGATCCAAATCTGAAGATGACTCCAGAGAGCTGTGCGCAAGAGATTTCCTCACAATCTGATAGATTTGCAGCGTGTTTGCAAGGAAAAGTGGGCAAATCTTGCTAAGTCAATATGTCCCATGCTGATAAGACTCCCGAGAAGGAGTCTGTGATTAAATGAAAATGTGCTTCAATAAAATATTAGTTTCATGGTGTGCACACTTATGCAACCAGCTTATTTTATGTTTTTTATAATAAAATTTTCAGAATTTCACCTAACAGATTTGTTAGTTGTTTAGTTAAATAGTAAAGGCTATAGTTCACAATTAAGATAGGAAATTATTTATTTGGTTTACTTTAACATTATTAAAACCTTGTATTTCAACATGGGTGTGAATACTTTTTGTCCTTTATGAACATTTCTATCCCAAGAGGAAGAAAAAAAACAACCAAAAAAACTCATCTGCTAAATTATTTTTCAGGATCTCCTACAGCCCAACCAGATATCCCCGCTACATCCCCGAGGCCTACTGCCTGTGTAAGGGCTGCCTGATCGGACCGTACGGTGAGGAGAGCGACCAGTACCGCAGCACTCCGGTCTACGCTCCCTCTGTCATCCTCAAGAGAACGGGCTCCTGTGTCAGTGGACGCCACTCCTACTCAGAGATCTATATCTCCATTGCTGTGGGATGCACCTGTGTGCCACTCCTGGAGAAGGAGCGCAATAGTCAGAACAGCAACAAGAGCTTGCAGAGAAGAGAGCCGAAAGCAAGGCAGGTTTTCTCTGCTCGCAAGAATGCATGAAGGAAGCTGGACTCTAAGACTCTATAGGTGTTCCATACCTGACGGCACTCCAAATAAGGAGATTTTTCACATGTAACTGTCCCTCAATGGCTAAAGCCTGAATATCTGAAAGAGTTCCTGAATCCAGACTTACCAGCCTAAGGGCCACAGTCCTGTAGGTTTTAGTGGTTTAACTGCTTTAACACACCTGAATCAATTTATCGGGTCATTGTGCAGAAAGGCTCCAACAAGCTGTTGGATCAATTTAATTTTAATCACGTGTGTTGGAGCAGGGCAGGATAGGGGCCTCCAAGGACCAGAGTCTGAGATCCCCAAGAACATTTAATTTGTTCCACTTTATTTTATTTTACATGTTTTCCTTTATTGCTTAAACTTCTCAAAAATGTTGTCTATACAGCTGTACATGGACACTGGTGCTCAGTAAATCTGACTTAGTCTGCACGTTTTCTTAGAACTGAACTAGAGAAGATGGTTTTAAAAAAAAAAAGAAGAAGAAAAAGATTAAATCAAAAACTGAAGTCACAACAACAATAACTCAAGATATAGCTCAGCCAAAAGATGTTTTGGTTTATTCTTGGCTCAAGCTCTGCAAAGCAGCAAAGCCATGTAGTTTTATTTTCTCCTAGCATAAATATTTATTGCCACAACTAAACATTGTACTTGGGAGGAGAAGAAACCTGATATTTAAAACTCAGCATGTTTGCGGTCTGCATAGCAAATTACCACAAAAAAAAAAAAAAAAAGCAGAGAATATGTATGTTTGTTAACTTTGTAACTCAGATTAAGAGAACCTAATTAATAGAGCAAAATTATAGAATGCATCACTTATGAATGTTCTGATCAATGCTGCCACCTCCTGGTATTCATAAGGGTACATCTGTTTCTGACTCGCATTGAAGCTGAAACCAGAATTTATGTTATTCAGAAACACTTTTTATGATTATATCCTATATTTATGACTACGGACCGTCTGCTCACTTTACACAGTAATTGTTGGTGTTTAACTGTTTCCTCGTGTGGAATCAGATGACTTGTAAAAAGATGTTTGAATCTTTTAAAGTGTGCCGTCACCATTCTGGCTGTCTGAAGGGATTATAATCGGATTACAACAACATTTTAATATATTAAAGTTGACATTAGCATGACGTCATCTGTTTTTGTAATAATTACCAATATTTTCACAGGCTGAGAGGTACATTATGTAATAAAATGATCAAAATGTGAAATGCATTCACTGTAAACTGGGATCTTTTATGTTTAAATCATCAACAAGAAAAATTAAATGAAAAGGCCATCGCAAGTTGGATTTCCTGCTCTGGGACTAGAGTGTGTCTAACATCTTTTCTTAAGAAAAATACTAGTTAAATGTGCAGTAAAAATGTATGTTCAAACCTTCCACTTTTTAAATACAACAGAATCAAAACAACAGATGTCTTATTATGATGGGAAAATGTGCAAAATCCCAAATGAGGTACATTGAACTTGGTAAAAAAACAAAACAAAAAACAGGAAATCACTTAACTGAAGAAGCTGCCTAATAATTGGTGCACACAACTATAAATTTCCACATCTTATTGTGAAATGTTAGTTCTCTCTTTTTACAAACTGTCCGAAATTAAATTACCTCCAGTCTTTTTATAATCATTTAAAATTTTTTGGGGAAAAAAAAAGGCTGATTATTTTTCTTTTGATCAACTTCATGACCAATGAAAACAGAGTTTATCCTGCTTTGTTCCGCTCCTTAGCAGCAGATAACCAAAGCTGTAAAGCGTCTCTGATATGCTGCCTATTTGTCTTCTCATCAAGACAACAGGCGGGAAGGATAGTTGACAAAACATCGGAACTCGTTGGACAAGTTTCTGTTGTGTTTGGGCATAAAACTGCACATTTTTACATCCAGCAGTTCTTTGGCAAGCTTCTCCATGATGGCTCCTGTAGAACAGATGGCAAATAAAAACAAGACTTAAGCAGAGAAAGTTGTTCCTGCTTATTTTTCTAACTTAATGACAAAGATGCATATGTTAAAAACTGCATATATATATATATTATATATATCATCCTTCAGAGAACAGATGCTAAAAAACTGCTATGCAAACCAACATGACAGCACTTCTTCATCTCACCTGTGCAAAGCAGTACTTTGCCTTTGCTCAGGTACTTGATGGTCTCGGCCACTTTGCTTAGACACTCCTCAGACAGGTAAGGTGGGTCGGCCAGGACGATGTCAAAACTCTGTGGAGCCACATCAGAGGGAAGAGACAGTGGCTTGTTGTAGTCATAGAAGAAGAATTCATCTCCATATGTGGCAAAGCGACGGTCGTACTCCAACACGAAAGCAGACACTCGGTCTGAACCATCCACCACGCCCTGCTTCAGCTTCTGGTACACACTGGGCGCGCTTAGACACGCTATCCTAAGGGTAAAGAAAATATTAAAACAGATAAACATGTGAGGACTTCTTTTCTATACCTGCAAGAGGCAGAAATTGTGTTGGTTACTAACATTTCCTAATGCCACTTTCTTAGTTCTGCAGGTCAATTGAGTCAGAGTGATTCAGTCTTTATTTTAAAGTACTAAAACTATTAGAGTAAATCTGACTCAAGAGTTAGTTCAAGCAACTAGGGGGTATAAAGAAAATTAGCCAAGTGAACTAACTAATCTTTTAGTGAAGTTTGGTGATCGGCTATGGTGATAAAACTTAACCTGCTTAGTTGCATCATTTGTAAAAGTTTAAGTGGGTAGTGGAAGGGGATTCCATGTAAATATCTAGTACTATTAACTAATACAGGATTACAGTGCACAAAAATCTAACATAAAAGAACTCTCCCCTGCTGCATGTTATTAACTGACAGGCAACCACTATACTAGATGTTTGGGTGTAGTTGAGTAGTTTTACCTTCCTCCCTCTCCAGCTTCTCGCACCACCTCCTCTGCCAACTGTGCTGCAGTCTCGTCACTGTACCAGAACTGGCTCATCCGCTGACAGACACACAAACACAGCCAGCCGTGCTAAATGCTTAATTATCTAAACACTGAATATGTGTAATTCATCAGTTTACTAATATGGTAGAATGTCCAAAGCTATTTAACAGGATTGTGTGTTTTCATTAGAAATGATGGGAACAGTTTTAGATTTGTTTCCTGTTTTAGACTGATGTTCGGTTCATCCCCCCACCCTCAAATGAATATACACAGAAATACACTAATCCAAAATGGATGTTCCTGTTTGCTAGAGATTTAACAAGTTCGAGAAATTTCTTTATTTTCTTTGCCAAAATGTCTTAATTAACAGATACAAACTTCAGTAAACTTACCCAGTCCTCCTCTAAAGCTCCCACAGCAAACTGGTCTGACTGTGTCTGGCTGTGATGTTGACCAGTTCTTGTCTCACTGTAAAACTCCTGCAGGGCGGCTAGCGTGTGAGCAGACAGAGCAGGAACATCATCATCATCACTGTTGCTCATGGCTGGTGGAGCAGAGGGCAATGATAGAGAGGATGAAATCTGTTCTTAAGAAATGATGCAGAGATTAAGTTCTGGGAGCCCAACACCTGAAACTGAAAAGAAAAGTATTATGTGTTAACTGTGAACAAAGACATATTTTAATAAAATTTTATATGTTAGAGAATTAAGTTTCAATTCAAGTTAAATAAGCTGCAGAACCAAAGACATTCTTCAGAGGGCCAGAGGAAAGTCTATAAACTATTATACTAGCAGCCTTAAGAAGACATGACAGAAGTTTGGTTACTGCAGAGTTGCTCTTACGTATTTTTACCTTTTCACTAAAATTCCGCTTATGTAAAAATGGCGAGTTTGTGTCTTTATTCATGTATCTTAATCAAAGTCGAACTGCAAATAGAAATTTTGTATGAATTACTTATATTGCACAGCTCATTAAGGCTTGGTAATCAAACTGGATGAAAAACTGTGTGGATTCAAATAAAAGCTACGAAGCGGCTTCGATGCACGCTGCTATTTAAAGCTGAGCGCATTGATATTTTGGGAAAGAAAGGGTCAACCTACCTGATCGGAAACGATGATCTTCCGACGGTCCGCTGGCTGCTGCTGCATGGCTGCTATTCACATGTGAGCAGTCGCAGGAAGATGACGTAAGAAAGTACAGCCTCTGCGGAGGGGAAACCTGCCGCATCCGTTTATGACTAAAACTATTAAGATTTTTTGGATTTGGGAATAGGTTCAAAAAGTGGGGAAAAAAACGTTATACAAAGGATGTAACAGCTCAGTGAAACTAACGTGGCACAACCTTCAAAGTCTGTATACATCGCGGAATTAGACAGGGCTGCCCAACAAGCCAGTTCTTATTGCTGTTGGTTACACAAGTCATAGCTGCGCACATAAAAAAAATCCATATAAGGGTAGAAATGCTATGGCAGAGATTTTAAATGATCTCAACTACCAGATGATACAGCAATAGCCTATTTTTAAAGGATAAATGTGAATTAGGTTAAGCAATTGTGTTGATGAATATTGTCAAACTGGTGAATCTTGAGTGGCCTTTGAGTCTCAGACTAAATGTTGCACTGTAAAACGTAGGATCAATCACTTTATTATTAAAGTAAATAAAAGACATTACAGCAGAAACGGCACATGAAAAGGAAACTGCAGAGGCCACATTTTATACAATAACTTTATGTACACTTTTACACTTCATTTAACAAAAAAGCCATCTACAATAATTGGGATAGTGCTCTGAACCAGGAGGATTCTGTCTCCAACGTAATGCTTCTGTGAGTGGCTCTGTTCCTTTTTATTTGGTTTGTTATTGCTGGCCTTCACTTCAAACAGTCTCTGCTGCAATCCAGTGTGTTGAGGAGCCCCACGGTGGATGTGCTGCTGTAGAAAAATACTACTAAGATTAACCTGCTAAACCTCAGAGGCCTGATCATCTCAGGCCTTCGTCTGTCTGAACCCGGGGGGGAAACAAGAAATACAACCCAAAAAAAGAAAAATCAATATCAAACTGTCAACTCGGCAAAAGTTGCTCCTTGTTTAGCTGAATTAATACAATTTTTAACTTAGTCAACCCACTGGCATTTAAAAACATTTCAGTCGTCATCTTTAATCTTTGAATTTACATTTCTGAAGGTTTCTGGTTGAAAACATCATAAATTGATATATATATATATATATTCTGAATACCCTTTAATGAAGCACAATCTGGTTTTGGTTATTCTGTTGTCACAAACCTCAAAGACAGCAGAGTTGTCCATCCACCTGTTGTCATGGCAACACCTTGTGCATACGCGTTTGTGTACATCCGTAGTACTTAGCGGATAACAGGCACAGTCATTGTTATCAGTTGATGTATGACATGATTCAATCATACACAAGCACACAGAACAATCAACAAAACAAAGGCACTCTGGGAAGGAGTGGGGTGACCTGTGCGAGTGTGTGTGTGTTTGTCCACGCTATGACAATACTGTAAAGAAGATAACATAAAATGACCACTCTGGTACGGTCAAATTACATCCAGAAGTTAAATAATGTTTTGTCCTCCTTGTTTGTGTGTGTGTGCAATCCAGGAGCCTAAAGACTCCTGTAGAGGAGGAAAAGAGGAGGACAACACCAACTGCTGTTTCAACTTTCGTTATGATGGTCGATGGCCCTTTGCTTCAGCTTAACGGGGGCAGGAACTGAGTCTGTCTGCTTAGCAGTTCAGTCTCCATGGTTACCACTACCACCATCAAGTCTGCTGATAATGCTTGATTTGCGGAGGGACAGACCAATGTGACAGACTGGGGAGGGCAGGGGGCCACAAACAAATAAGAGTTCCCAGGTGAAAACGGGGGTAAACATTGAGGCGAGCGATGGATCCCAGCAGGCGGAGAGCTCCTCTGAGGCTTCGAGCCGTCTCTTCCGCGCATAGTTCCAGGCTCGATGCAGGGGTCATCTTTGATTGGTTTCTTTTCAGAACGATTCGAGGTCGAGTTTGGTTCCAGTGGTTATTTCACGCAGAGCAGGCCGCCCACGTTGGCCACAAACTCCTCCAGGCTCTTGAGGAAAGCAACCTTCTGCTTGCGGTCCATGGTGGGCGGCGTGCTGCTCGCCGTCAGCTTGTTGAAGGCGTCAGCCAGCCGCTGGTAGATGACAGCGTCTCTCTGAGAGGCGAGCAAAGTCTCCACTAGCTCCGAGTACTCCGCCTAACAGAGGAAAACGGCAACACTTTTACTATTATTCACGATCAAGTAAGAAGAATTTGACCTTTTCATTCCGTGTAGAAGTTCTAATTAAGAGAAGCTGAGAACAAACGGTAAAAATAAAAAAGACTTGATGTAAATCAGGGGAATGGAAACATAAACTGTGATGTGAGTAAAATTAAAATGTTCGGTGGTCTGAAACACAACTCTCATAACCGACCACCCTCTTTACAGCTCGAATATAATATCCCAGATGTTCCCAGAGATGAAACTCCTGAAGAAATGTTTGCTGCATTTCCATTAGGTGGGTGTCTCCTGCAATATTTTTATTTTTTTATGTAAAACAACTGCATCTACTAAATTATAATCAGGAGCAACGCAGCTTTTACAGCCACCTTTAGACAAGACTAAGCAGCTAGTTTATTCACTTCAAACCTGTCAAGCCTGAAAGATACTTTGAAGATATTTTACAGAGGAAAAAATCAATTTGGAAATAATTTTGCAACAAGCAATCAGACCGTTTCCGTCTATAATAAATAGCTGATAGTTTTTAGTTTTAACTG
Source organism: Rhadinocentrus ornatus (assembly GCA_037177495.1). Classification (NCBI taxonomy): domain Eukaryota; kingdom Metazoa; phylum Chordata; class Actinopteri; order Atheriniformes; family Melanotaeniidae; genus Rhadinocentrus; species Rhadinocentrus ornatus. The sequence goes on along the minus strand of JBAMHW010000014.1, from coordinate 6,875,587 downwards.
TAGTTACATTTCTTTTGATCTTTTTGAAACAATTAGGATTGATGAAGGTGATCATTACAGATTAAAAAATTTTTCAAGGATATTTAATTAATATCCTGCTGTAAATATTTTCTAAAGCCTGAAGTTTTGCTTATTCTTAGGTGTTAAGTCTAGATCAGGGGTCTGCAACCAGCAGCGCCGGAGCAGCAAGAGGCTCTCTGGACCTTCCACAATGACTCTTAATACATGGCTAAAGATGCTAAATAACTCACTAATGTTTTTAAATATAGATACAATAAGTGCAGTTGGGTTTTTTTTTTAAACAATTTTTAATGGAATAATTGAATTGAATTTTAAATAAAAATATTTTTTTTCTCACTAGGTTAAAACTATGGGCTTTTTTTTTATATATATCTAGATCCCATAGTAGAAAGTCTTCTTTTTGCAAAAGGTTTTATGTTTTACTTTATTTTTAAAAAGGAGAATAGAAATAAAAACATGATTCTTCAAAAACAACACATTTCCAATAGTAGATATTTATAAAAAAAATTATAAGTTGTGTATTTTCAAAAGGTCTCGTTATGTTTGCAGCTCTAAACGAGTTTTATTTAGTTGGGCTGAGAGAAAAATTGTAAAGGTTGGAGAACCCTGGTCTAGAACCTAAAAAAGTTCAGCCAACTTTGGCAAAATAAATAAAGAAATGATGAAAGAAATGACAGAACTTTGGGCATCTGGCTGTAAAATGACTTAAACTGTGTAATTTTGTTGTACAACCCTCCCCATCTGTCTGCGTCAACCATAACAACTAATAAAAACATCTAAGAATGAAAAAAAGTAACTAAAAGTATTAGAAGATGTAAAACTGCAGATTAGAAGGCTGATTTGCATCTTTGTAAGTACAGATAATTTACTATTTGCTTTTTTTCTAAATCACTGTCAGTATGTATCATCAGATTTAAGCTAAACTATTTAATTTTCACTTTTTCATCCATTGTTGTTACACCAGAAAACATCTGTATGTTCTATGCAGTAAAAGGGAAAAAAAGCATGAATACAAACACATCTAAAATGTTTCCTGTAAGTTTAGCCTTTAGTCATTTACATGTTATTATACCCTTATAATAACAATTATGAGTTATCACAGATCTAAGCCGACTTCAGACCAAAAGTGTCTTTGGTGTAACACAGTTTAAAAGATCCGAGAAACGTGTCCACTCATGAAGAAAAGGCATCTTTCCTCTGTGATGGAGCTGCAGGTGTAACTGGGAAAAGGCCTGTTCGGAGTTAAACCAATAATAAAAAATATTGTTTTTTCCTAAATTACTGCTTTGTTCTCAAGAACATTTATTCCTCTCCTCATTCACTAACTTTTAAACCTAATTTGGAACATCTGGTATAAAAAGCTGTGGCTCAAACTTGCTGTCTACTTTGGAAGAAAATATATTTTTATTTAAATGCAAAGATGAGACTTGCTGCAACATTTTTTGCCTACATTGGACTGTGGAGACCTTTTATATATGCATGCCCATGCTCCGGCATTGCATAAGTTTGATTTGGTTTACAACTTCATCCTCACCACTACTCACTGAATTCCTGAATTGGAAGGCCTGAAGTCAAAATGCAGATTTATAGAATTGTAAATGTGAAACTGTTAATGGGAAGTGGCCACTAGAGGGCTTCTGGTGTCAAAACCTTCTGCCTCTAAGTTCCTGAGACTTTTTTTTTTCACATTAAAACATGGAGATGAAATATAAATCCAACTTCTTTTACTAGTTACCTTGCTGCCTAATAGACTGCAAAACAATACTGTTTATTTAGATGGAATATGCAGGATTATGGTCAGTCTGTTTGACCAACTATCAGCTGATGCACGCATCTACAGACTACTTTTTAATAGACACTTCACCTGTACATCTGACTTTAAAAGGCTCAAATTGGATAAACTTAAAACCTCCAGACTTAAGAGACTTAGTTACTCACCTGATGCAGGCACACAAGTGTGTAGAGGGCTTCTCCTGCTGCCACAGTCATCTCTGTGTTGTGTTTCTGCAGGACCAGCATGTCAAACACCAACTGGAGGCAAAAGAAGGTGGTAAAATAAAATAAAAAACACATCTGCTCACATCTCCAGATCAACAATAAATATTTTTTATTAACATTTCCACGCATGCCTTTCATACAACTGCTTTCTGAAGTGTTTTGTTTGTGTTACTTCTGTGAAGACAACAGGTGGGTCATACCTTGAGGAAGTGCCGGGTGGCTATGAAGAGGGGAGAGTCTTTCTCCTGGTTTTTGGCGCACTGTTCAGCCAGAGGAGACAGAGCTTCCAGACACAGCTGACTTATTTCTGAGCTCATCCTAAAAACAGATGTTAAGGAGCCAAAATGCACTAAAAAGCTAAGCTACGTCAGCGTTCTCTCACACAGCTGCATTAAACAAACAGCTCTAGAAGGAGGTCAGATATCCTCGGATAATACTTCAAAGTCTTGTGAAATATGTTTAGATCTGATTTTATCATTCTGATTTTAATTGATTGCAAACATTGGAATTATTAACACTCTATGCTTTTATTGAATTATTTAATTGATCTTCTGCCTTCTCTGCTCTTAAGCCAGAGGCACATTTCTCAATAATATGCTCTTTAATATACACAGGAAGGAGAGATTTATTCCTGAAGGGGAAGCCAAGTTTAACCAGAGACAGCAGAGCAGGTTTGTCACCTTTTAAAATAAAAGATACCAGATTTATTTCATGTCAAAACGTGGAACACATTTGTGGTAGCAAAAAAGTGTAAATCACTTTCATCATGGTCAGTAAAATGGAAATTTGACCACACGAGACTCAATCTGGTTACAGCTGGCTGAGTACTGAAGCTGGAACCTGCAGTTATTTTTTTTATTTACCAGATGCATCCTTCATCCATGCACATAAACATTTTGTCATAACTAAGGCAAAAAACAATACCTTAACTTTAACTTAAAAAAAATTTTGGTTAGATCTAAGGGATTACTGCACTACTTTTACAACTAAAGTAGAAACAGTGAGCGGAGGATAAAAAATAAAAAAAGACCTAATTAGGATTTTAGATAAATCAGTGGCTAAAAACAAAACAACAAAAAAGCCAGTGAGAGTAAAACATTGGTTAGATCTGCAATCATATGAGTAAAAGAACAACGTGGGAGGATACGAGGTCATTCCCAGCTCTAGCGAGAACATGAGACTCTTAAAGAGGTCTTCAGGCAGCTGTGGGATCTTTTCTGGAAAGATCTCACAGATGAATGTGATGAGCTTGTAGTACTGGTTACACAGAGAGGGGAACTGGAAAATAATGAGGACAGGGTCAGCTTCACACATCACTGCAATGCTGCAGTTAAAGCTCCAACTTTGTTTAGACAAAGAACAAAATATCCCTGCTGCAACGTTTTACCTTGAGCAAGTCCTGAGACATGAGTGGAAGAACAATATTGACTCCGTAGAGAACGACATCTGCTGCTGAAACCGTCCGATTGGACGTCGGTGTTCCCTGGTCTTGGTTTCGAAAAACCTCATCTTGAACACATAACAGTTTGGGGTCGAGTTTAGTCGCAGGACACTATGGCTTCATCTTCTTGAGTAATAATTAGAGAGAAAACCTCTGGAAAACTCACCAGTGTCGCTAAAGTCAATGAACTCTTTGGACAGCAGGTTTGTGAGCAGCTCCATGATGAGCAGCAGGTCCTGGTACTGGTCCTCCTCGGCGGTGGCGTCGCTTCGCTTCCGGCTCTGGTTGTTTTTAGAGTAGACCTGAAGCAGCGTTAGACATGCCTCGTACAGCTTCATGGACTTAGTCTGAAAACACAAGAAATATGATGTTTTCTTCTCAAATCTTTGCTCCGATCTGCTGGTATCCAACATCAGACAGGTTTACCCTCGCGAGACTCAGAAAGGTTTTAGAGAACATATTAAACTTTTCTATAAAACCCTCTGGTTTGTGGAGGCTGGAAAGATATTTTAAATAAAACGAGACAAAAATCTTGATCCAAGGAGAAAGACTTGGCTTACGGCTTTTACTGACAGATTGTTAACAGATTTTACAGTCTAATTACTGAGAAATTCCTCTGGATACATCAACCAAAACAGTCATCCTTAGTTTTCCTGCATTTTGCAATCATAAAAAAAAACAATGTTCTTGTATCTTCATTATTACTTAAAACTGTTAATCTGCATAATCCTGAAACAAGACGGCTAAAAGGAAATGAGAGGTGCAAGCTAAAAAAGGCAAATCAGTGTATTGTTTGTTTTTCCCCTCGTGTTTTTTTATTTTAATGTCTTTACCACAATTAAAGATGATTACTTCTTGTTCCCATGTGCTGAGAGTAGCAGTCATAATAGGTGAAAAGAATCATGAACATCAGCTCTCACCTCTCCCAAGTAGCAGATCTGCTTGTGAGCCACTTCCACAAAAACCTCAATGATCAGGTTGATTGTCTCCGGTGTGTTGCTGTAAACCTAGAAGAGGAAAAACATCAGTAATCACTGATCAGATTAAATTAAATCCATCTTGGAATTAATCCATTACGTGAGTTTTACTGGAGAGACGCTTTAAGATTATTTTTAGATCTAAGGAGATTGATAAAGGCTTGATTTTCAATTCTCAACCTCAAATCTGATTGGTCCGAGAAAAATTCACTGTAGTCCTCGTCTAACTCCTAATTTACACAGAACCAACAGAACCACAGAACTTTGTTTAATCTTTCCTGTCTGTTTTTACCTCCATGAGGCCGATGCAGCTGGACAGGAAGTCCATAAGGAAAGAGAAGAGCGAGACAACGTTGTCCATCTGCGTTGCCTCTGCGATGCCGCATAGCGCCTCCAACGTGGCGACGATTTCCTGTTTGACAGCCTCCTCCTGGCTGATCTGAGCGAAGTTCTCCTGGTTGATGAGATTGAGAAAACGCTGCTGGAGAGGGTGAAGTACCTGGAAGGACATGTGGAGAAGGAACAGTTATAAACACAGGCAAAAACTGGTGATGTCAGGCTTTATTATAACCGCTGCAATATTTTCACGTGTTACCTGTGATGCCTGGTGACCAAGAAAGAACTGAGTTGGTTCATGTTCATGCACCACTTTTATTTGGAAACCACTATTTGTGCAGGATGGGACACATTTCAAAACTTCAGTTAGAGAAATAAATATGACATATATGTGTATAAATAATTAATTGGAATATACACTAAACATTTTAAACACAGTATAAGTTTGACTTCATAAGTAGTTTCTGACTTTATTTTGCAAATAATAACCAATTTAATTGGACTTTAGGGAAGGAAAAAAGCATAAGTATCTTTAATATGGATAAAAACTAGGGGCTGCATATTATTGGGAAAAAATGCAATACTGTCTGATTATTGTGGGACTTTCAACACATAAGCAAATACTTCAATCTACATTTCTAAGCTCAGACATATTAATGAGTGCTGCATTCCTCCTTTGCACCCATGTATGCTGGTCAGTTGTAGAACATGGACAAAAACAGGAATTCTTCCAAATGAAGTGCAACCTTTATTAATACTCCAGTGTTTCTCTAATTTTTTAGGTTAAAATGTCTAAAAAGTCTGGTATTTACATGATCCTTTAAATAGGTTAAGATGAATGCATCAGATCAGAGGTATGTAATCAACAGGGTAAAGTAATTCCTAGATGTGTTTAATCAGTTGTCAGCTCGCTCCTCTTCCTGCTCACACAGAGCCATCCAAGTTCAGACTCAACAGCTGTAGAAACCAGCAGCTGCTGTCTCACTCGTACACTCCCCGTAATTACTCTGGAGTCATTGTGGCTTTGCACCCCCATTTACTACTGTCAGCTTATTAGGACCAAAGACCATCAGGATCAGGATGAGGATCGTGTTATACACACGAGAGAAAGACTCAAGGAGTGAACAATATCGATGGCATCCATTAGGCCTCATCCTTGTATCAGACTGGGAAGTTCCATACTACTGAACTAGTTTAATGAAAGAAAAAGACCAAAAGCAATGCCAACAAAATCTACAGAAAATCAGCAGCATCCGATTTTTCTCTGAAAATGCAGAATCCTGTTAAAAAAAGTCAATGTCAGAGAATATTTGCCTCTTTTTTATTAGTGTCAATCAATCAATAACTCATAAATAAAAGGAATAATTTCAACTCCTGCTTATTACCGTACCTCTGCCCAGTACTGCTGTTTTGTGTCAGAGTCCATGTGTGCGAAGCCTCCCAGAACCAGAGCTTTCATCAGAGATCTCTGCACGGAGCTGGACAGCAGGTGGAGCGGCGGGCTGCGGCTTGCAAACTGCTTCGCCAGGTTCCACCAGCTCTCGCACTGCACCACGATGTTTGCCCTGAACGGACAGAGTAGCAGTGTGAGCCAGAGTCTGCAGGGTCACAGTATGCCCTAAAACCTGCTTTCATTGTCTTTTTCTGTTGCTGCGGAACTTCATAAATTCAATTTAGTTTGGCAATGTCATGAACAGTTTGAAAAAATAAATCTATATTTTTGATAACAATGCCGTCAAACAATGCTGCTTTTCCTAGTTTTTAAAAACACGAGTTGTCTCAAGATCAGTAATTTTAACAAAGAAAACTTTTAAAACTGTGACATCTAGAATCAAAAGACATTATGCTTAAAACAATTAAGAAAAAGAAGAAAAAAAACCAAAACGTGAAAACTTCATTTTAATTTAATAAATGTATAATATAATAATAAAAAAAGTCACATTTGGGCAGCTGCAACAAAAGAACTGTTAAGTTACTGATGCCTCCACCTCCTCTCTCACCTCTCCCTCTTCTCTACCAGTGTCACCAGCAGCTCCACAGTGTCGTTGGCTAGCTCCGTCTCCGAGCTCCACACTGACAGGTTGTTAATCACCTTCTCCAGAAGATATCCCACAATCCACTGGGCACCCTCTGTATCTGCACCAAAAGCCGTGCTGAGGGGAATACTGATCTGAAGAGTGGCAGGGCAGGAAAAAAAACCAAAAACATCATGTCTGGGATTTAAAAAGAGAAAGCAAATTGCACCTCATGGAAGATGCTGAAGCCGCACTGGGGAAGCTCATACCTGCTCATAGAGCTTCTCATCCACCAGCAGGTATGTCTTGGCCCATCGCCTGAGGAACCACACAATGTCTTTTCCCATCTGTGGACTCAGCAGCTCCGTCAAGCTCGCTCTGGTCGCCCTGGATTCTACCTCTGACGTCCTTAAAACTGCCGATAACAACCTGTAGCAGAAAAACCCAGGAGTTACGGAAGGGCCATAAATTAAAGCTCAGATTCAGTGTTAAAACACAGAATCACGATAAGATTCTGGTATAAACTCTAAGTTGATGCCACTGATGATATCGTTGCATTTGTTTCCTGAAACAAAAGTTTTTGCATTTCATCCGAAATATTAGGTTGTTTTCCCTAAACAGGACCAGTCTGAGGTAAAGTCGCTTCAAAGGTCAGATGTTTATAACACGGTGACAAGCAACTCCAGTAACTGAGCATAATTAGATTGAGTCTACCAGTGCAGGCATAAAGCACATTAACGGTGCCATCGGGAGAGTGCAGAGGCGGATCTCACTTTTCAAAACGATCCAATAAATAACCCGGCCAAGATACTTTTAGTAACTTTAGGTCTTTGATCACCATACAGTAACTTTTTATTTGAAAGTTTAAGTAACAATGACCATAACAGTCTTCCAGATTATAAAGAAGCCCTAAAGTATATCATGCACACAAAGTATCCATCCTTTGGTTATGGTAGACAACACACACATACGCACATTACAAGTTTTATTATGGAACAATAGAGTATAATCTATCTTTATTCTATCACACAACTTGCTAAAGGAACACACAGTCCTCTTTGCATGCTTATGATGACTGTTTCAAGTATCCTGAATAGTGTTGGTAGTACTCATGAAATAACGCTATGCCAAGTCAAAAGGGATTATGGAGGCTGTGTAGGGGTAAATGTGAGCAGATATTTGATCATCTATAGTAATGGAGCTGTTGCCTTTATAGCTGAGGTCTTAACATTTAATACTAAAACCTTCTTAACACTCCCTGGTTTAGTTGCTAATATCCTGTAAAAGATGACAGCTTTATATGTGTAAATTTGCAGGGTGAATCTGCCAGTAAAAGGCGTATTATCCAGACTAGAGTGTGAACAATCATTCAGAAAGCAGAGCCAGCTGTCTTGTGCATAGACGGTTTAAACCTTTAATAATGTAAAATCTTAAATCTGAATATTTAAGTCAGGGGCAGATTAGAAGAAGCTAAAATAAAATAATGCAACATAGACTGTGTGGAAACCTTACAATAGCCACTGTAAGGAATGCAACCCAACCCAATAATAAACAATCAAACCTTAACAGTTATCATCTTGCTGTTCAGGTGTGTGCCTCACCAATTCAGGCCCACACACAGTTTATAAAAAGACAGAGAGACAGAAGGCTTAGAGCAGCTTATAGGAACGTCTATCTAACCGGACCACAGTGCAGTTTCACATTGTTTGCAGAAAACAAAACCGTGATGACATTTGCAGGGCCGGGGTCGGCCATCCGCTATTAGGAAACTCGATGCCATTGGCCACTCGCCTCTACAATCCTCTGTCGTCGCTGTCATCCCCTCATACACATATAAACACACGCTCTTCCTCATAATGAACAATCTAGAAAACTCAGCAGCACAATGACCTTCAACAGACAATATCAGGGGCTGTTGTGGCAGTCTATTGTCGTCACAGTGATTATCAAAATCCGGTGCGGCTGCCAGAACAGCACAAGGTTCCTCATGCTGCAGGCTGCACAGCTAATTGTTGAAAAATAAACCCGATCTGGTAGAAACAACTAGAGTTACACTTGGCATGCTTGCTTCAATTTAATTAAGAGTGTATATTTGGTGCCATTATGGTGTCAGGAATATCACTGGGTTATATTTTTGTGGAGCATGTGTGTGAAAACCATTTCTAATAACACAATGGCAGAATAGCGGAATAGATTACAAGGCCAAAAAAAAAAAAATAAAATCAGAAAATTATTTAAAGATGCAATTTGATTTATATGGTTTATTAGATTAAGTTGGATACTACTTACATGCATTTCACATTAGACTTAAGATGTGTTTTTTTTAAGAATTATGGAAAAGCCTCTCATTTTGTCCAGCATTGTTTTTTATGTCAATGCATTATGGGTAGAAGTTATGTGAAATGGCTGAAGCTGGAACAACTCCTCTCTCTGGACCTTACAGTAAGATTAAAACCCGAAAAGATCGGAAGTCATGACTGAAGAGAACACAGATAAGAGCTTTTAAGGTGACAAAGGAGTGTGGCAAGTACTTAGACTGCTATATATGGTCCACTATGGACCTTTTCCTGGCAGACTTTAAATAGCAAGACAAGTGTAGGTGTATTAATCAGGGCTGTGTTCGTCTTTGAGTTTGTCCAACAGCTTACCAAGTCAAATACAACCCTCATAAAAACATCTGAGATTAACACCATATATGTCAGGAGTCATATTGCCATCAAAATCGCAGATTGTATGTTTCTTTTATGGCGGGTGCCTAGGGGAGGGACCTGACGAAGCGCGGCTCAAAACACCCCTATGATGACGACAAACCATGGACCCAGGTTTTCCTTTTCTGGACGTGGGTCACCGGGGCCCCCCTCTAGAGCCAGGCCTGGAGGTGGGGCACAGAGGCGAGCGCTTGGTGGCCGGCCCTTTGCCCATGGGGCTCGGTCGGGCTCAGCCCAAAAGCGTGACATGGGCGCCCCCTCCAGTGGGCTCACCACCTGCAGGAGGGGCCATGGGGGTCGCGTGCAGTGTGAGCTGGGCGGCTGCCAGAGGCGGGGACCCTGGAGGTCTGATCCTCGGCTGCAGAAGGAGCCTGAGCTGATGCGTGAGGTTGAGCGGTTCCAGCTACATATAGTTTGACTCACCTCAACGCACGGCTTGGGCTCTGGAACCACTGTCCTCGAGAGGGGCTGGAATCTCTCCCATTCTGGAGTTGCTCCCAGTGAGAGGCGCTGGTGTTGGGATGCTCATTGTCCCCCGACTTGGCGTCTGTACGTTGGGGTTTACCCCGGTGGACGAAAAGGGTAGCCTCCCTCCGCCTTCGGGTGGGGGGCTGGGTCCTGACTGTTGTTTGTGCTTATACACCAAACGGCAAGACTGAGTACAGTGGGGATGGGCGGCTGCTCGGCGACCTCAACTCGGGACGTTGTGGGGCAGTGGAGGGAATACTTCGAAGAGCTTCTCAATCCCACCAACACATCTTCCATTAAGAAAGCAGAGTCTGGGGACCCTGGTGTTGGCTCTCCCATCTCTGGGGCTGAGGTCGCTGAGGTGGTTAAAAAGCTCCTC
>JBAMHW010000014.1:6839858-6865144 GCA_037177495.1 Rhadinocentrus ornatus | reverse complement strand
TTGCTCAACCAATCTACATGTGCTTTGTGGACTTGGAGAAGGCGTTCAACCGTGTCCCCCGGGGACTCCTGTGGGGGGTACCCCGGGAGTATGGAGTGCCGGACCTTTTGTTCGAGCTGTCCGGTTCCTGTATGACCGGTATCAAACCTTGGTCCGCATTGCCGGCAGCAAATCTAAATCATTTCCGGTGAGGGTTGGACTCCGCCAAGGCTGCCCTTTGTCACCGATTTGAATTTCTAGGCGCAGCCGACGTGTTGAGGGGATCCGGTTTGGTGGCCTCAGGATTGGGTCTCTGCTCTTTGTGGAGGATGTGGTTCTGTTGGCTTCATCGGGCCGTGATCTTCAGCTTTCACTGGAGCGATTCGCAGGCGAGTGTAAAGTGGCTGGGATGAAAATCAGCACCTCCAAATCCGAGACCATGGTCCTCAGCCGGAAAAGGGTAGAGTGCCTTCTCCGGGTCGGCAATGGGGTCCTGCCCCAAGTGGAGGAGTTCACGTATCTCGGGGTCTTGCTCACAAGTGAGGGAAGAATGGAGCAGGAGATCTGCAAATATGCAAACTCTGCATCGGTCTGTCATGGTGAAGAGGGAGCTGAACCAAAAGGCAAAGCTCTCGATTTACTGGTCGATCTACGTTCCTACCCTCACCTATGGTCACAAGCTGTGGGTAGTGACCGAAAGAACAAGATTGCAAAATGAGTTTTCTACACAGGGTGGCCAGGCTTTCCCTTGGCGATCTGGGAGGGGCTCAGAGTAGAGTCGCTGCTCCTTCGCATCGAGAGAAGCCAGATGAGGTGGCTCAGGCATCTGGTCAGGATGCCTCCTGGACGCCTCCCTGGTGAGGTGTTCCGGGCACGTCCCAACGGAAAGAGGCCCCGGGGAAGACCCAAGACACGCTGAATGGACTACATCTCTCGACTGCCCTCTTTAGGCGGCTGCTCCCGCATCCCGACTCCGGATAAGCGGCAGACAATAGATGGATGGATGTTTCTTTTTAACATCTTGCAGCTCTTCTCTGAATTCCTTTTGATGACACATTTCTGTTTCTTGTCCTTAATGTAGTTTATATGCAGAGGTTTTGCCTTGTAATAACAGTAGTGACAGTTTTATGAAGCTGTTTTATCATACGTGTGCATGTTTGAAGGAGTTTGTCATGCAGAGCAGAATGCATTGCAAGCTGCACTAAAACCACATTAAACTATAACTGCACTTTGTGTGACTGTGTTTTACTGGCCACACATTCGGACGGTGTTGCTGTGTGGACACATGGAAGCTAAACTTCCTTTAGATTTATGGGACAATAACTAAGACTACACTTGGAAGTTAAGCTTGCTCTGGACGGTGACATATTCTATTCTGGGAGAGTTTTATGGGGAGCCAACTGTTTGGTGAGACAAACTGTCACAACAAAGGATTCTTGGGCTCAAAGAAAAGGCCATCTGTTCCAATACAACAATCTATTCAACTGGACTTAGGTGGGGGTGGGTTTGTGAATTATTGGTAATATTAAGAGTCTAACAGATTATAAATCTCTGCTGCATGGTCTTTAAAGCACGCTTGGCATAATCTGAGACCTAAAAGTTTTATGCATTTACAATGTGGGTTTTACAACTTATAAAGACGGCATTTTCAGTCAAACCCCAAATTCTGCAAAAATAAATTAAATCTGGAGCACATTTTCAAAATTCAGCTTCATGCTGACAAATTATACTCAATGAGCTACTTCAAAGGTTATTTAGCATATTTACAAATCCTCCAACATGCACGCCTCTATTTGTTTCAAAAACTAATCTTCAAGCCAGGTGATAGAAATTTTGAATAATCATTTTCCAGACACAAACGAACAGGTAATAAAAAGAAATACAGATGAACAGAAGTAAATGATAGGGATAAAATTTGAAGGTTTAACTAAGTTTATACGCTAAGACATAAAGGTTCTAAGTGGACAGTAACAAGTTTTCTAAAAAATGATCAGGTTTTTGGAGGCTGTTTTAAATGAAGGTGCAGGACATTGTGTGCTAATAGCAAGAAAGTCTACAATTTAACTTGTTGATATTTCTGAAATTGGACAGATTTTAAAAATGATAATAAATAAATAAGTAAATCAAGGACAAATGGATGGTTTTATATTTGATTATTACAGGTGATATAATCTCCAAAATAAATGAACTGAAAAAAGAAAAGCATTGGGTGTAACAATACAGCAGAACCATCTAAATTAGAGCCAAACTTAAACTAAAACCAAACTTTGAGCTCTTTAAGCAGCTCTCAACTCTTATTCATCTCATGGAAAATGGAGCAATGTGGAGTCGGGTCTTATTCTTCCCTTTGTGGGAGCCCTTTCAGCTTTGAAAAACATATTGATTCATGTTTATTCAGCTCACCCATACTGCATACCCTACATATACATGCATGTAAGACCAGCTGCCAAACACATGACCACCAAAGTCTCTGGTAAGAAGGTCATTACTTTACACAGCAGATAATTGTTTGTTGCTTTATTAGTAATAAAAATACCACCTATGTAACTCTCCACTGATACTGAAGTCACCTGGTTAGACTCTCCTCTTTAACTATGACCAAGTTAAAAAATTTCCCAAATCTACATTTTACTTACTTCAATCAATTCACCTTTCTCATTAGATCATTATATTAGCAGTTAAACCAGAATGTCCAAGTAAATTAACTATTAACTGTATTCACCACACATTATGGAGTCAAAAGTGAGCCAAAAGTCTTTTTCTTCACATAAAGCTCGAGCAACAAACTTATCAGGCTGCAACACAACAGAGATGGTACCTGATGACGGAGTCTGTGCGGTTGCAGCCCGGTATAGAGGACGCCTTTTCCCCCGGTGACCCGAGGATCTGCAGTGTTGTGTTTATATCCACTTCTGTTGAGTGTTTGATGGAGAACTCCATCACCTCTGAGGGGATCATCGGGGTTTCACCCTGAGGATCATCTGCTAGTAGATAACCTGGAGAGAAGAGAAATGTCATGTTGAAACTGGCTCATATGACTTATTTAAGTTTTCATGAAACTTTTAACGGAAAAGAAGAGACAATTCTATAGTTGTTATTCCGATGGAACAGACATGATTTACACATATATTTTAAAGATACACAGCAGTGTCAGGGAAAACTGTGATAACATTTGTGTCCAGAGCAGATTAAATTAAATATTTCTCAACAGCAGCGTATCACTTCTGTTAAAACGTTTTAGCCATTAAATGAACCCTTTTAAGTTTTATTGTAACCAACCATCTAAAAATTAAATTACGAGGCATCTGCTTCTTGGAGGAGTGGCACACTCAGCTGAAAAAGTAAAATAACAGAATGAAATCCACCAGGCTGTTTTGCATGGCTTTAATGATGCGGACAATATTTTACTCATGTAAAGCCACAGAACTGGGTGGAGTTAACTTGCTCCGTCTTACTGGCTTTATTTGTGACCAAAAGTCAAATAAACGTGACTGGAAAAGTAATTTGTGAGCACAATAAAAGAGTCACTTCTTTTGTCTTTAAAAGGCACATGACCTATTGTTAACCTTTTGAAGTGCCTTCAGTGGTGCATCTGTGTTTAATCTTAAATTATGTGAACCGCTTCTGGAAGATGAAGCAGAATTCTTTGCAGAAAAACTTCTGAAAGTCTAGCATAGATTTTTTTTAAATTAGATCTTAAAGTTAATAAAAGTTCAAACAGCAGACAAAATATGCACAGGGCTCGAGAGTGCAACCAAACATTTGTGGAGCGCAACTAACTTTTTTTCTTGGTCGCACCAGTGCACCTAACATTTCACAGATCTAAGAGAAGGACTTTTATTATCGCTCTGAATGTCTGTCTGCATATTCGGTCTTAATTCCCTCCCTACTCGACCTCAGACAACAATGCCACTGTAAAAAAAAAAGCTAAGAGAAGGTGTGGGTCTTCAACTCTTATTGGCTCGGATCCACAGCTGTACACAGTGCTGTGTATTTGAATTTAAGAACGACGCATATTAGACATCCGGTGCCGCGAAGAACGACACAGATGAGAATTGCGGAAGCTGGAATCGGTTGTAAAACAAATATGGTGGAATATTCCCATATGTGGTGTTATCTATTATCGGGTTATTAAAAAAAAAGAAGAAATCCAGCTCTAGAATAGCTATAGATGACATGTTGATGTTAATAAAACATACAAAGAATTTAGGATCAATTTTAAGTCTTAATATGACTCAGAAATTCCTATAATAACAATAACGCTAGTTTCTGCTTGCTCGGCTGTGTGCGTTCTCGTGATGGGATGAATGTTCTGGGCGTAACACCAGAGCAGAAAAAATACTCAGGCTGCTCCTCGCGGGCCGCGAGCATTTCTAGCTTCACCTTCCTGGAAGAGTTTTGAAAAAACTCTAATATTTTTGATGGTTTTCAGCTGGTTTGCTTGTTTTCCGACACGCGATCAGCGTGGGCCTCGCAGCGCGACAGAGAGCAGTTATGACCTGCCGTCATGTAAATCACATCAATAACATCAGACTTCTTAGTTTTTATTAAAAAACAACAGTATTAACCTGTTCCAGAGGAAAAGGAGCCTGAAATGACTTCTGTTGTTACTTGGCATGTTCAGAAAAACCACATCAAAATAAATTAACCCCCCCCCCCCAGTGCAGGGGAAAAACTGTAGTATAAGAGGCTGATGCATAACAGCAAATTTAGCTGCTGAAATTATCCCAGCTGTCCCAGACTTTTTAAGTTTTCCATTTAGCTGCTGACCTGAGACCAGGATGAGCCAGTGGATGTCCTCATAGAGGTCGTCCAGGACTTTACGATCCACTGATCCCAGGTCAGATGAGGCCATGAGATGCTGCTGGGTGCGCTGGAGTTGGCCATGCAGTCGGTTCACCCGGTCCTCCAGCAGGCTGCAGTGTGATTGGTGGGAAAAAAAAGGCCACTAAATTTACAGTGACACTGGTGAAAATCAAGATTTAAATATACAAGAATGAATCTGCAACAAGGATGTTATTGGAGCAATAAGTGTAAGACTAACAAGATTTAAGATCTTTAATTAATTGAGTATAAGATTTAAGCAAGCCGTTAGATATTATGTGCTTACCTTGTGAGCAGGGGGATGCAGTGATCTGCAGCCACACGACCCATCATGCCAATACTTGATAGCTGGTCTGAGAACAGTTCTCTGTCATCTTCCTGCAGCTCGTTGATTTCCTCCTCATTATGAGACGATATGCCATTCACTGACTGGTTCAGAGTTTAAAAACAGAAGTAATACGTGGGAGGAAAACAACATGTTCCCTGAAGGAGGGGAAGTATTTACAACACAGACACATTATAAAACAAAGAGACTTACCAGGTTGCGGGTGCCATCAGGAGCAGCAAGGTGACACTGGATGTACGAGTTGAAGACCTGGATCGCTGGCTGGATAAAGCAGCCGCGAGGAAAGTGCTCTTCATCCTGTACGAGCGTTAACCACGACTCCAGCAGCTTGTCGTAGGCCTCCATGTAAACCATGTCATCCTTATCCAGCTGAGAGAGGAAAAAAAAAAAAAAGAAGATACATCAAACTTCTCCAAGATGTACCTGAATATACTGTCACAGAATAAAGAAGAAAATGTTTTTACTCACCACCTCCTCCAGGGCGGCGCTGCGCCCAAATGAGCAGGTGAGCAGCATGAGGCAGTTGATAAAGGAGGTAAAAAGGTCGCTAGGCAGCGCCGTTAAAATACTCCGTGGGAACATGGTGATCAGATTAGAGATGATGTTGGCGATGCCCACCGCCTCAGAGTCCTCTATCTCAATCCTGTGAACACAATAAAGAGAAATCTTAACATCTAAATGCATATTTCACTCAGCAGTCATCTTCTTGACAAAAAAAGGTTCAAAGGTCAAACAGCCTCTTTCCCATTTCCCCTAATTTAAAGCCATGCTTTGGTCTCAGGAAGAACAGCATCTACTCTTCGAGGCTAAGGCTGAACCTGGGTCACTTACCCCATTTATCCTCTGGTATAAAAATTTATCCTTAACCAAAAACTCAGAGGCAACCTGATCTCTGAGCGGTTTTCCACAGCTGCATTTGAGATTATCTTTATGGTGTCTCAGACTCATGGTAAAGGATAAAACGTTCAAGATGAAAGAATAACTGTGAAGTTAAAAGAGAATTTTATCATCTGACCAGGTGTCAGTAAAAATAACTCTTTATCTAAGAACAGCACACATTGTCAATCCCAAAAATCTGTATGAAAACCAAACCTGATTTAGAAGCAGAGTGAATATAACCTAAAAGATCACCACAAAATTAAGCTATAAAGGAAACAAAAGCTACAGAAAATGCTGTAATCAAATACTTAAAAATACTCTAGAAAATGTAAGAAATGACTAAATGGGCATTTATGTTATTTTAATAAGTCAGTAACCTAGTCTGAACTCATCAGTGACACCTAAAAATACCTAAGCAAAAATGTCTAAGATTTGGTATTTTACAAACTGTGCCTCAAACATTCTCAAAAAGCTTCAATTTTGTTATAAGCTCATCTGTGATGAGTTAAGAAGAAAAAAATATAATTGAAATTACAGAAATCTCCAACCCCGAAGCCTTTATTTTTTTGTGTGTGGTTGCTTTTGTGTTTGAACTGACACCCTCTTCACAGTAAGTCCAGTGACAGAAAAACATCTTGTGAGAGGCTTTTCTAAACCCTATCAGATGGAGCTAAATTGTGAGCAGGACTGTTCAATCACTGCAGATCGGCCATCCCTCTCTGCATGGTTTTCCGATGAGGCAACTGGAAAAAAGCTCCAAGAATAGGTGATTACAGACATAGGAGGAGAGCAGGGAAGCGAGAGACGGAGGAAAGAGAGAAGAGAAATAGACCCTTTTTAGTGTGCGACTATTATTTATACAAACTATTATTAAATCAAATCAGAGCTCTCTGCATTATCTTTAATGTTATTAAAAATTATGTAGATTTATTCTATATGAAAAAAGGTGCAGACTGACAGGACAGCTTAAAAAATCATCTCTTTATATTTCCTAATGATCTACAGAGAGTATAAAACAACACTAATAATAAAAAAATAATATTTCACTAATAATACAGAGACACTGGTGTTATATGTGCACTAGTAAATTATAATTTCAAATATACCTATTAACTAATCAGTCCAAATATACACATGATAAAAAGTAGGTTTGGAAAAGACAGAAAAAACAGGTTTCCCAGGCAAAAATAGGTAGTACTGTAGTCTGAGAGCAACTGGAAGCCAGGGGGGAAATAAAAACAGGACTAATAGAGTCTCTTCTTAAAGTTGTGGTTAAATGTGATGCAGCCACTTTATTATCCGAAGAGTACTGCTCTTGTATTGCAGCATGTTACAATTAAATAGAAAAAGGTTTTATTTAGATAAGAACAATTTTGTAAAATGTCAGTGATTGCTTGAAATTTAACAGACTTAAGATTTACATTCATAAGAAAATAAATCCTCGCCACTCAGTTGGTTTTCCTTTGCATGGACTCTATTTTTCATCACTGCCAACTTAAACTCAGTTTTTATCTTCTCTAAACTAAAAAAAAGAAGAGACTTCCAACAGCTGAGCTCCATAAAGTCATTTTTTTCTGAGTCCTATTAAGAATGTTCACAACTGACATTTTCTGATCAAAACTCCAACTGTTCTCTGGTTGTTAATTAATGTTTTCTGTGATTCAAAAACAGAATATTTGCTGTAGGTCCTTTACTGGAAGGAAAATGTTTCCTTTCTTACTTTTAACACACCACATTAATCAAAATTGATGAAACGTGCAGCTCAAGAAAACACTACATCCACTACAAAACAATAAGAAAACACAGGGATTCTGGGGCATAATCAAAAAGAAACATTTACTTCAAGTTGTGTCTCTTTCAGTCCAAAATACAGTCTCTCTTAACCTTCAGATATCTGCCATCTCATCCTGCTGATACAAACAGAGCATTAATCTCTTCCAAACCATCTCCATCAATCCCAGAACACTCTCTGGCTGCACCAGATGCAGGGTCAGTAAATACCTTCTGGCAAGTGACACAGTCACACACTTTTGCAAAGCTCAGCTGAAAATCACAAGCTGTGTATGTTCACATAAACTCTAACAAGCAAGGAACACAGGATGGAGGGGTCCTTTGTTTCCACACAGCCACCCACCCTAATTTAAATCTATGCCAGTAAAATGACAGCAGCCGTGCATACAGATTAAACGATAATCTAGTTAAATATACAGTGGACTCTTTGTGCAGCTACAGGGGGCCTTGTCAGCATGAGGGGGTTTATTGAATCTGAAGGTGAAAACAGACTGGCGGTTACTCTGGTAATGACATCTTGGAGGTTTTCAGATAATTCTGCTGGACAAATTATTCAAAACAAGAGCTGTGTTGTGTCTGATGGGAGCTCCCCACAGCCATGACTAAATTACACCTCTATAGCAAGTGGCAGAAAACGGCTCAAATTGAAATAAAAAAGTGGAGTATCGAAGAAAATTGGCAGAACTTCAGGAATAAAACACAGAAAAATTTCATTTTATATGCTTAGAATCAAACTGCTGACAGTACCAAAGGGGATTTTAACCAGTACAAACTGGGCAGAACAGCAGCATGCATAGTATAGTCTGTTCAATCAAGTCTGACATTTTAATGTATCTGTTGCTTTATCATGAAGAACACACTGCTGACACGGTCGCATGGAGCAGCTTTTATGTGTCGACAAGCCAAATGAACTCAAACATACACTACTCACAAAAAGTTCAATTTCTGGGTGGAATTTACACAAAAGTATATACTTGTATGGTATAAGTAGTACATTACATTACATTCATTTGCTGACGCTTTTATCCAAAGCGACTTACAATGGTTAGGCAGTAGCATTAAGGGTCTTGCCTAAGGACCCAAGTGGAAGGTGTTAATGTTCTTCCGCTGGGGGACTTAAACCCCAGTCTCAAGGATGGGAGACTGATCCTCTACCAATTGCGCTAACTAGCCACTATATATATGCTATATTATACCATGAAGGTAGCACATTTAAGTAGAATCGTGTAATGGTAATTCCTTCATCTCTAACACTTTAATTAAAGAAAAGCTAGCAGTGGTGGGTATACCAAAACATAAATTGTCAATAACCTATGTGTTTGGTGTCGTCTTGGTCTGATATTAAAATGTGAACAGGATGATGAAGAGGACTGTTAAGATATAGGTTGTAACTGAACAAGAACATTTAGTGGTCTGTTGGTTTTTCACTTGTGTTAATTTTTCAGGTTAATCGTGTTGTTATAGATCAGCATGCTGTGCAATACATTAATAAACACTGAAAGGTGTTTAATAATGTCCATTCAAACGTTTAGAGAGGGTCAAATAAGTTCACCTGTAAAGGTTTGTGTGCATTTTAGGTTCATTCTGACATCACACAAAAAGCTGAATATCCCTATCTTTATGTGAGTAGTGTACATTCAGTTTCAAGTTGCTGACTGAGGTTAACCACAAAGTTCTTAACCACAGCTTTACTGCATGTGCCCTCAGACTAGTTTCATGCTTTTTTCTCATACTTTTTTAATTTGTTTTAGAAAAACTGATGTTCTCACACAATCATTCATTACCTGGAAAATACTGCCTATATATCGTGTTACTTGGAAAAAACTATAATAATCCATTATTTTAAGGACAGTTTTTACCTTTGTCATAATTTGTGTCTTACATTTATAGAAGAGTGTGTTTTATTTAGATGTAAGTATATCAGTAATTGATCTTCTGTACCAAATTCTTTACTTTACCTTGGTTGACAATTTGTTTTTCCAACATGTTTTTTAAATAAACTATCTTGCAATAATTGAAATAAAAAATAAATTTTTACTGTTGACACATCTGTGTAATTCGGTTAGAACTCAAGCATCCTTACCTGGATAAAGACCTTTTAGTTTATCTATTAATCTTGCAAAGAATCAGGTCCAATCAGCCTTGTGAGAGCACTACTGACTTATGGGTGGTGGGGTTATTGGAATTGGATGGATGGAGGTTATGTCAGACTGAACCTGGAAACTTGAACAGCCAACTATGATTAGATGGTATTTAATCATAGGAAGGACATTCATGATACAGAAACTGCTCAGTCTGTCAGAAAGTCACAATATCAGATTCTTAAATAATTATTGTGGCCAAAAATACTTCAAAATAGGAAGTTAGGAAAGTAGAAATCCTTCAAAAACCCCAATCTCCATTGATCAGCTGAGATCAAATAACGTCATCATATGTGTTTTATCTATATTATTTGTCAGGATCCGAGTTAGCTTTTTAAAGTTGAGGGCGTTTTAGCCAGTGAATTAAGTTTTTAAGTCTTTTTAAAATGTGGCAGCACTGATAATCACAGTAACATTTGATCTAGTCTGGAACTCAGAAAACACACCTAAGTGTTTGCGCCTCTTTATAGAAAAACATTTCAGACTGTAGCCTGTGATGTGTTTTAATAGCAGTTTGGCAGCGCTTTCAGAAACAGTCCACTTCAGTTTCATTACAGGGTCAAGCAGATCTATATTAGATTAAAGGCAATTAGTATAAATTTGCTGCTTTAGTATAAATTTGGTTTTAGAGGTATCTGGGAAACATTAACCTCTAGTTACTCTATTTGTTATTAAACTGGAAGACAGTTTCTCATGATAGAAAATAAAATAAAACAAAGACTCAACAAGCAATCACACCCTGTAAATAAAGCTGAAACGGTCCAGTATGAGTGGCAGTAGTGTTGATGTTGGCCTTCGACACTTGTTGAGTCTCTGAATTTTAGAAACATAAAATCCTTGGCGAACAACAGGGAGATAAACAACGATCAAGTCTGTGTCAGAGATAATGCAACATACACAGTGTGCTTCTACTGTTGTTGCACAGTATATTGTATTAACTTGAAAAATACTTGTTTTAAATGTGCATGATGCAGGTTTGCAACCTTAATTAGTTTGTGTTGCTTTAAAGACTAAAGGCCACTTTTTCTGAACAATCCAATTCTACATCACCTTTTGTGTTATTGCTGCAGATGTAAAGGTGATCAATTTGGAAATGCTTTCACCTAAAAGTTCACGGGCCGGCTGCTTTTACTTGGTAGGTTTAAATAACTGTAGCAAGAATGTTTAAAATCTCACCTGTCACAGTAGTGGAAACTAAAGTACAAAAGAAACAAACACAACTGAAAATAGTAAAATGCCAGTTTTTCCACATCACTAGAGTTGTTCTGAAACATGTCAACCAGTCCTTAAAGAAGACACGATGCTAGTCTACGACATGATACATCAAATATACTGAAATATAAAGAGAAAAACAGCATTGACCATTGAAATTTAATATAGCAAGTGTAGTCATCACAAAAAAGGCCCAACTTGTGGTTTCAGACCTTTTCTTATTTGCAACATACACAAAGACAGATCTTAAGTTGATGATGGTGCGAGAAAAGAAGTCAGTGATTACAGTAGCAAAGTTTACAATGAAAATAAAATCAAAATCATTTACAAACAGTTATTGTCCATATGCACTGTGCAGGCAGGGGTGCACGCTTCCCATGAAGTCTTTTCAGAAAAGCCAACCTTGGAAAATCTGACCATATTGAGACCTGAATAAAGGAAACAATTTGCCTTCTATGCAAATGTAAAGACTCGCATGACGGACACTTTTCTTTCACATTGCGCACTCATACAGAGAATTAATCCACGTGGTTAAAGCAGAGTCAAATAAAAAAGGGTGTTTCCACTGCACAGGAAAATAAAACCAAGCAGCAGCACCATACAGCAGCGAGATAGGCTATTTTTATAATTGCATGCTTTAACTTTGTATGTAGGTTACCTCTACAGATCAGTTCAAATTTTAAAGGATAATTATGGTTAAATGGGCAAACATAAAAAGCCACAAAAATGTTAGGAAAGTAAGGTAAATTCATCCTCTAGAGGCCATGAGTCTTTGAATAATTAATGAATTACAAGAATTTCAGATATTTCAGCTTGGACCAAAGTGGTGAGCTGACTGACTGTTTAACACCTAAACCAGAGTTTCTCAATCGCTATCCAAAAAATACATCAAACTTACTCCAACAAATCTTGAGATGAGAGAACAAACCAGGGTGTCAAGAGGACAGCACGTGTATGGTTTAAAAGGGGAAAAGCCATTTTTAAACTCAACTGAGCTCCTCAAACGTCTGGTTAAACGGTGTAAAAACTGTACCAACACTGACTGATTAACTACACCTACCCGTTAATCATGCTGAGCAGGCCCTCCACCATGTGGGCCAGGTAAGACACCTGGGCGCTCTCATCGGGGAAGACAGGCCCGTGCATGGAGGCTAGCTGGGCCAGGCACTGAAGGGAGTCCTGGGCCATATCGGAGTCCTCACGAATCTTCCTGTGTACCTGAAAAAGGGAAACAGGTCCAGGTTTTTCCAGTCTGTGTTTAAGGTGTTTTAATTAAAAAATAAAATAAAATCATACCACGCCAAGAAAATATTCCTCATTCTTTAAAGAACTAATATGGACCTAATACACTTAAAAAGAAAAACAGATGAGCTAAAATGTATGAAATGACTGGAACACTGTCATCTTTAACACTTCACCATCCTTCTTATTTTGTCTTTCAAAAGTCAATGTCAAGTTTCTTAAATTCAAACATGCACAACTACAAAACATCTAGTTGTCAGTCAGAATGATGGTTAAAACACAAACAGCATCTCACAACTCATGGAAAATGCTTTTATTTTAACCAGAGGATTTTATTATAAGGGGAGCAGTAACCTAGTGGTAACAGAGGTGGGATTGGGTCTGGAAAACCTGGGTTCAAGTCCCCAGGTTGGCAACTAATGTAAACCACTGTGAACCCCTAAGTAAGGCCCTCAATCCCCAACTGATCTGGCAGCCCACTGCTCCTAGCAACTAGGATAGATTAAATGCAGAGAAAAAAATGTCCCAGCTTAGGATTAATAAAGTATAATTTAAAAATAAAGAAATTATTAGATATGCAAGTTTCATTCTTTATATTACAAATATAAAAAATATGACTTTTCTTCATTTTCATTTTCTACATAAGGTCTTTATTATGAATAAATAAATAAATTAATCTGTTATGGTTCTCCATCAAAAATAATGGACTGGCTAGTGAATAACTGTCCAGTTCTCTTAAAAAAATGCCATAAAAAGGCAATAGAA
Source organism: Rhadinocentrus ornatus (assembly GCA_037177495.1). Classification (NCBI taxonomy): domain Eukaryota; kingdom Metazoa; phylum Chordata; class Actinopteri; order Atheriniformes; family Melanotaeniidae; genus Rhadinocentrus; species Rhadinocentrus ornatus. The sequence goes on along the minus strand of JBAMHW010000014.1, from coordinate 6,851,965 downwards.
AATAATAAAAACTCCACCAAATAGCTAATTAATAGCTTTTTATCTAAAAAACAATGCAGTGTTATTCTGAACCCGTCAATTCAGTTCCTTTATTGTCCCCAGAGGTAAATTGATTTAGCAGCCAGAACACAGACAGAGGACAGACATCACAATAAGCAATCAAAAACAAAATCAGAACCAATGGCAAATGTCAAAAAAGAGGGCGAAGAATTAGAATAAATTGACAAATAAATATTTAAAAAACTTCTAATGTATTTTTGGGCCATCATTTATTGACCGAGTCTGAACTTTAGTTTAATTTACAGTCGCGGCAGTTCCTCCCTCGCCTCTTTCTTCTCTGCGTGGGACAGAGCAACACAACAGACGGGAGATCTGTATTTGAGATGACAGCTTTTACTGTAAATACAAACGTATTTACTAAAGGTTAGTAAATAGCATATATTAAACAAGCAAAACAGAGATACACATTTATGATTTATGTCTGAAAGTCAGGACAACATATCTGAGTAAAGATGGACAACGATTTACTCTGCTGATGGCAGGCTAACTGCATTCGGGCCAGATCGTTAGCAGGTTTTCTGCTTGTAACGACATGCATCGGATCAGGATGTGCACCACCAGACCAAAAGCTTTTGAAATTAGGAAAATCTCCTCTAAAATACTTCAATGCACTTTAACATGAGGTTGGTACTTTTAAAAACTAAAAAAATATTATGTTATTGCTGATATCTATTGTCCAAGTTTTTTTTCTTATCCATCTGAATTTAATTATTTAAATCTTTGAGGGGAAAAATTTTAAGTCTTAAACTACACTTTTAACTTTTAATTTCTCATTAGTTTTATCCATTTAAAATCTAGCTTTATCAGATATTCTTCTATGGTTTAAAAACCAAAAGTGATGTAAGAACTTCAGCTGCAGAAATCTTTCATGCAGTGTCAGTGTGTGATCAAGCCATCGTCAAGTCCATGCTCAACTCAAGTCCTTTATAAGCTACATTTTTAGTCTTTTCATGGAGAAAAAAAAATATCTTATTTTTCAAATGGTGAAAATGATCAGTTATAGTTTTAGCTTTATCAACAGAAGTGAGCTTCTATACCAAAGGCAAAGTTATTCTAATCCTTGTTGCAATTAATTACAAAAATTGCAATACATTTTTTTATTATAAAATGTAGGCTTTAAAATAACCTCTAGAACCCTGCAGATACATTAAGATAAACAAGATGTATGAATAAGCAGTGCTCTTGATTTCATCCCTAAAATGAAGTTACAATGTTAAATTTCTCCACTGCTCTTGTGATATTTTTAAACTTATCAATGACGGTTAAAAATAGATCGGACTGCAGAGAATACCACCTCGAAATAGAAAAGCCTTAGGGTAAGAATGCAAAGGTAAACCTGGCTCATCCTCCTGTTACCATGTTCAAAAAGGCACATCTGCCTATATCCAGCAGAAATAATACTCACAGGTGTAATAAACAACCCAGCAAAGTGAGGTGTTGTGAAATGTCCAACTGCGTGACCCTGGTCTCAAACGAACAACCACTGCGCTCGCCTGACCTCGCAGACAGCCTCAATCAAACCTGGAGAGGCAGGACCCGACTTCCGATGAGAAAGAGCTGCTTGATTCAGTCTCATCTCAGCTCTGAGCTGCCCCTAACTTGTGGGATTGGGAGCTTGATCTTTGCTGAGCTGTCACACTCCGAGCAGGAGAAGCAACATTGTTGGTTGTATCTGGTAGCTGAAAGGTAGCAGCATTAATATAGCGAGTCATCACAGCAACATGTGTTTCCACTGACGGTGCTATGCAGACATCTGGAGCTCAAATGCCTTCCTTCTTTGAGCTATGGCTCTCTTTTCGGCCAGTCCAAGCCCTTTTCCTCTTTCTTCTTCTTCGCCTGTATCTTGAACTGTCATCCTATCAAATCCAGATTGAATACCTCTTCACCAGCTCCTAACACTCAAACCAACGAGTGGGACCATCGCAGAAGCGATCAAACTTTCAACCTCCCTCCTTTTGCTGCTTTTTCTCCCTTTCAGATCCCCTCCTTTATTCTCTTCCTCCCCTCCGGATTCCTTCTTGCTGCCTCTACACACTCCTCCACCCCTCTCTTCTCTCTCTGCTTCACAGCTGTGCTGCCCTGTTGGTCATAAGCCACACTGCTGGGAAGAGATCTCAGATGCTAACGTAGCATAGCCGCCACAATGTATTCTTCAGTGCTGCTGCTTTCTTCCAGAGCGTGAAGTCATCTACTGGACGAGCTCAGCAAGAGGATGGGAGGGAGGAAGAGGTGAGTGGGGTAACTGGTGAGAGAGTGGGAAAGAAAGCAACAGGGAGGGGTGGGAGAGCAGCGCAAGGCCAACAGATTGAACAGCACAAGCTCAGAAAAAGCAGCTGCTTCAGCGAATGAGCCATACGATGCCAGTAATGCCAGTCGCCTTAAGTCTGACTATAGTTAGAGATACATAGCGAATGTGTGTATGTGTGTGTGCCTTTGTGAAAAGGGATGGATGAAAGTAGAGAGAATGCGATGCAACAATACAAAATGTTTTTGGTATCCAGATTAAAAAAGTGATTTTACACAATGACTCATCAATGGATTTAGTGTCAGTAAAGGGTTTGTTGCTGTTCTTTATGACATTGTTATAGCGGCTAATTCAGTGTTCTGGCTTTGCGCTGTTCTTTCATTTAAGAAAGGACCATCAGGCTGGTAAGAGGAGCCAGGATCTGACATAAAAAAAAGGACACTTAGTTGTTAAATGTCAATCCGGCTCTTTAAACAGATTTGCATCTAACCTTTTGTCTTGACTTTATTTTTCCTTTCCTTTAAAGCAGCTTATCTATCTAGTAATCTTTTAATGCAGTCTTAACCGTGTAGGCGTTCTGAGGGTTATTCGCAGTTTTCTGTGAACATTTGCTGCTTTTTCACTCATTTAGTGTAATCATGTTACCTGACACTTTTAGAAAAATCTGTTTTCTAGTGTGGTTAGCCACTTAATGCTGACTTATGAATCATTCAAGCATAAAAAGGGGCAACAAAGTCAAGGGCTGAATCAGTGTGTCCAAATTGTATGCACTTTGAGCAAATCCCAAAGATAAGTTAGATTGACAAACAGAAAAACATTTCTGCACCAACAAGTTGATTTCCAAACAGTTACCAGTGGTACAGTGTGTCCCTAAAAATGTAGGGAATTTGGAGAAATGGGAGGACAAAGAAAAAGTGTCAGGCACAACATTATCTGAAAGTGATGTCTAAAACCAGCAACCACCTTAATGTGGGACCTGAGAGATGGATCTGAACCTTCATTTGATTAATTTACTGTTCACTGAAGGTTCACCAGAAATGGTCTCCATGAAACGATGCCTGTCAAAAAGCCATTCTTTAGAAATGGAGACAGGGATAAAAGGCTAATGTGTGCCAAATGACACAAGAACTGGACTGAAAATAAGTGGCAACAGGTCTCATGGAGTGATTAATCCGCCCCTGAGCCCGGATCTCAAAAATACTAAACAAGTGGGATCATCTGGACAGTGAACAAAAGGCATCCAACATTCAAAGAAGAGCTTTGGAAAGTCCATCAGGAAACCTGGTGAACTGTTCCCAAAGGAGAGATACATTTCCGTCAATGTTAGCATGTTTTAATAAACCGCTACCTACGTTTCCCATTTTCATGAAAACAAAACAAACCCACGTTTTCACCAATGGGTTCGGTTCAGTACAGTACAGGTCGGTACGCATTTGTTTGCGTTTTCAGTCAAAAACTTGGAAGTGTGCCAGAATAACCAACCCGAACCATCCCAATCCCATCAGAACCCTTCAGTTTTGATTCTTACACAAACTGCTGGATGTCTGCCATTCTCCTCCTTGGTTTCTGTGCCATGTTCTTCTTCATTATGTCTCAAGGAAGATGTAGCGCCGCTATGACAGATATGCCACCTACCGGGTAAGGGTACGTTGGCTGTGGAAATGCAACAGAAGATTTACCAAATCCAAAATCGCACCAAACTGTCTTGTACTGACCTGGACCCGTTGGTGGAAATGTTAAAAAAAGGTGGCTCAAAACTATAGAACTACATATCAAAGTTCAGCTAGCCGAATCAATATTAAACTCAGACACACGGTGGACTCATTTTATTTATTTATTTTTCAAGCAGAACTATCATTAGGGGCCATCTAAGGGTGTGTCTTTCAAGCAGGATGCTCCCAAATTTATACTTTCCTTAGTAATAGACTAATATTTAACCATCCTACTAAAAGGGGAGGGGGGGACTACCTGTACCAGAAAACAAAATGTCATCTAAATGTACCGAGCCATGCCATACCATGTAACAGAAAAACAATCTGGCTTTTTTTTTTTTAAGCTTAATCCAAACCAAAAACACAGGCACGAAACCTCAGCTTCACCACAGTCTGGACTTCACAGCTAAACTTGGTCCAACAGAAAGCAGAGCGCTCAGTGTGAATCTATAGATGTTTTTACACATGTAATGGAGACTCAAATTTTCCACATGAGTTGGAGAGGCTGCTTGAGAAAACAACATTCAAGTAGAAACCCTAAAGATGAGAGCTGTGCTTTCACATTAGATAAGATCAAGTTTATTTGAAAAATGGTTAAAGGAATAAAGGCAGCTCCTAGCAGGAGTAATGAAAAGATCTAATTTCTTTCTGACTTCAGAAGGGAGGATCAGTCTAAGTCTTAAAATGCAGAATTAAAGGTTTGTCCTAAAGATTCCTTGACTTTTCCCTTGGTGCGTTTTTAAAAATAAGTTAATAAGAGGATCTGAAATTGAAGCCAACTGGGGGAATATAGATTTCTTTCTAGCTTTATTTCCAGCTGTATTAAATTGCACTTCAGTTTGTATCAAAGTGTTGAGAAGAGCTAAGAATGAAACTACGAAGAAAGGAAAAAGAGATGTGTGATGAAGGACAGAACCATGACAGAAAAGATGGATTAAGAAAATGAAGAAGAAGAACAGCAGACAATGAGGCAAGAGGAAGACAGAAGAGATGCAGGAGGACAAAGAAGATGAACATGTAAAAGAAAGATGAGCAGGGAAGAGCGAGAGGTAGGGAGAGTGAGGAATGCTATTTATAGAGGGACACAAAGCGTGGTGTCTGTTACCTCCGGGGGCTCAGAGACTCATCTTTATCTTTCCCTCGAATCAACACTGCTTCCAACTTATCGTCTTTTCCACTATCACTCACCCTCTCTCTCAGATTAGGTTACTATCTGCCTGCAGGGCTTTGCTGCAGCCTCATTAAGTCCTGAACAACACACTGATTGTGTTTACGTAGTAAACATCTGTCCCTGAAAATCAAATTTATATCAGACTAAAATATCAAGAATGAAGTGTCTATTTTGCCCAATCCTATGATGATTACACCAGTATAAAAACAGCTGCTTTCATTAGCTTGAGTCCTGGTATGGTGCAGCACTAGTGAGAACCTGTTGCAGTAATTCTTCACTTTTTACTTCATGACCGATTTCTGCTTAAAAAAAAACCTATGCTGGTTTTGGATTTCTGCAGGTAACTCTGGTATTTTATAACATCTGTTATGATGAATACCCATGCCAGTGGGAGGAGTTTACGATTTTAGATTAATTCCAGAGGGCATGTGATGCAAGGCAGGGATGAAATGAATAAAGAAGAACCTTGCAACAATAGATTATTGTGGAAAATGTGACAGCAATGGCAAATAAAAATGAACCATTATCGACCGTTTAGAGGACTGACGAGGACACGGAACTGGGAATTTCACTAATGTGTGGCAGCAGGGAACACACTGTATCTGGACTGCAGTGGCCGTCTACCTTCTGACAGACAAGCAGATAAGAGGCTGCAAACGGAGAAAAAAGAGTGAAGATGAAGGGATAGCATTGCTTTTCAACTGAAGATGGTATAATCCTAGAAATGTTACAAAAAAAAGTGTCTCTCCACTTGGATATTGAACTGCTGTGTGTAAGTTTCTGCCTTGTTTTCTACCAGGAGTTTACCTGCATTACCTGCTCCTGCATGTGACGCTTGTTGCTAAGCTACAAAATGCAACCCAACAAATCCACAGAGATCTCAAGATATTTCAATCAACAAGGAAAATGTGGGGTTTGAGGGGGAAAAAGTCAAAGTGCAGACACCATTTCAGCTGTGACGCACTAAAAGATCAACAGGATATCTGCCTGTCTTCTGAAGAAGGCATATAGAGTTACTTTTTATTCATTTCAGTTCTAATTTTAATGCTTCTCTTTATTGACAAAAAGAGTAGAGCATGTGAAAGCAAATAATCTAGCATCTGATCCTAAATTTCTTACAATATTTTGTCCATGCTACTTTTAAAACACTTCCAACTGACCTCATCTTTATCTGATATGCAGCATTAGGGTGTATGGAGGAGCCACTTTGCATTCCATTATTACTGAATTGTATCCAGAGATTTTGGTCTGCACCTTCATGCTTTGGGATAATCAAAAATTAAGATTTAAGAATAATTGTCTGCAAAAATCAAGTAAAAAAAACAACAATCTTTGTATCCCTGAGCTCTCGGAACTTGCCTATCCAATTGTCCAAAACAAAATTATTATTTTCCTATCACAGAAGATGGAGAAGAGATTGCAACATAAATGTAAATGTGAGTTTACTTTAGCTGGATGGGTGGCTTTGCCTGCTTACTGAACTCTGTTTCAGGGTGTGAATGTGTGCTTGCATCGTCTCTGTACTGTGTATCTTGTCGAATTAATGTAATGACATTACCCAGATGCAACTAACCATATCACTGTCCTGGTGTGCTGCATCTGAAGGCAATCAGGACAAGAAGCTGCTCTCTAACCACTCAGAGAAAAGCTAAAACTAAAAACCAACTAATAGAAATGCATTGTTGAAGCCACAATTACAGGCACTTCAGATTGTGTGAAACCTTTTTTTTCTGCTGTCACCCCTCCTCCCGTTGTTGTGATCACAGGGCAGAGTAGTTTCATTCTGTAGGAGGAATAAATGGGGTCTCCTTCCTTTTCAATCTACAAAAGACCATTTATCCCTTAACCTGTCTTACCCTCCTGAAAATTACATCCACAATTCAATTCCTCTCCAAATTGTATTTCTTTTCTTCATCTCCCCCCATAAATATGTATGCCTCCTTTCATTCCTGCACCTTGATTCATTTGCTCCTTGTTTCTCCTCACTTCACTCCTCCTCCCTAGTGTTTTTCTTTCCTTGGTTTTCCTCCCCTCATCTCTCAATCTATTGCCCTTCCCTGAAACTAGAGCCATAAATGCCACTAGCTGAAGTGGAAAAAGAGATAAGCACTCTTTTACAAAGCCCCTGGGGCCAAAATGGCAATTTGCTGCACAGAGCATCTCTTCAGCTGCAAAGATGGATGCTACACGCCGCATGATTATTGAACTAATTCCCAAGATATGTTTTTGTCCTGTGGGTTGAAAATTGATCTTGGCTTTAGGCCTGGCGCAATCAATAATAATCTGGCTCCGGTATTATCTTGTTGGTTTGTAGATTCTTCGTGAAAATCAGCGTTTTTGCTAAGACCAAAAACCACTGCTGCTTATTAAAGGAAAATCTAATCTAACATAACTTCTGTCTTATTTTCAGACAACAATGCTTTAACTGCGTGATCCTCTAACATTTCTTCCCGCCCAACATCATTAAAGTAGGAGAAAATAAAGACAGTTAGTGAGGGTGGCATGTTAATCATAGACAGATGGAGTTAGAAATGTTAGAGAGAAAATGTTACCGATAATTCTTTTCAACCTACTCGAACCAGGTGTTTGTGCTCAACTTTAGGGCCCTCTGAGAGCCATTTAGCTTTTCCATATGTCATTACGTCATTGCTAGTGTGTTCCAACACCTGCTGCGTGTTGGTAGAAACTCCCTCTTGTGGAGCCTGTAAAAGGACCTCAGTACAGGGAGACAGTTTTGTCTTGTTTTGTCATTTTCCCTGCAACTCTGTGTCTTAATATCAGTGGCCATTTAGAAACCCTGTTGTTCCCAGATTTGTCAGCTCCATTTGCAATAAGTGTTTAAAATTTATAAATACATCTAGTTGCATGTTGCACAGAGCACAGCAAGAGTGTAACAAGACAACAATTTGGAAATGAGGACAAATAAGAGAGGAAAAATTCTAATAATGGGAAACTACTTTTGCATAGGCTGCACTTCCATGTTAAAGCTCAGATTTTTTGTTGTTCCTAGTCATATCCTTGATAAAATCCTCACCCTTTTAATATACTACCAAAAGCAGTTTTTAGTGCCAATTCAGCAGAGAGATGCAATGCCTAAGGATGTCAACTGATTTAATAATTATTCAGGGTATTGAACGCCATAATTATTTAACTGTAAATTATCGTCACTTTCCATAAAGGATTATGTTTGAATAGTTTCGGAAGATGAGTGAAGATGAGTAAAGTAAAGGATAATAGACATAAACTGAGCTAAATTACACTAATGCTTACCTAAAATTGAAATGTTATTGTTTCATTTGCAATTTTTTATTGTTTATGACTCATGTTGGTCTTACAACACATGGTGAGTTAAGCAGCACTGACTGAACTTAAATAAAACAGGACGGATTTTGATGCTTTTTAGTTATCTGTGCGCAATGACCTGAAGAGGAAACTACATTTGATTTTACTACATGGTCTTGTTTATTAATTTTCATTATTCCATTATTATTTATATCTCAAATAGCAGCTATTCTGCTAAAGCAGAGCTGGAAGTTTAAGCTAGCTAGATGTTTTTCCCTGTTCCCTAAATTCTCTACTTAGGTTCAAAAGAAATATTTAAAATATGGCTTGGACTTGATAAAAAAAAGTAATTAATTAGAGGCTTTGTAATTAATTAAAGTTAAGGTGACATTTTAATTACTTTAACTAACAGCACCGGCTCCGATTAAGAGTCGTTATAGTATTTTTCTTTTTTTTTTAAAATGTTTTTATCCACACTCTTCATTAATAGGCGTTAATATCTGGCAGTAAGCCAGGGCAACTTTGCATGTTTAATTTTCAGTCTGGTCAAGGAGCTCTGAATGCAGCTGGGTGCTGCTGCAGGAGTAACGAGGATCTAGTGAGTGCTTTTGGGCCCTGCAGCAGCATTTGCGGTTCAGTGAGAAGAGCAAACTATATGTGCTTTCTTCTCTTCCTTTTCTCACTCGGAGCATACCTTATGTCCAAGGCTAGCTAGCTAAACTGTTCCCAGGCTTCGGTCGTAGTGCACTACCTAGCTTTGGACTCTTTGCTCTCGGCCACACCAGACCATAGTTCTTCCTTGCCCCTCAACGGTTTGGTTTGCACTACCCTTGCCACCACACCACTGCTAATTTCTCGGCCTTCCCACGGTTAGCACACCAGCTAGCTGCCTCAACTCCCTGCCTGCACACCAGCTCGCGAGGAATGGACGCATATTTCCACATCCCTATCTACCCTCCCACAGATAAGATAAGATTGCTTTTCAGACTCTCTCTCTGAGTCCGCGGGTGTTTGTGCGGTGCACGGAAGCGGCAAGAGCTCCGCTGAGGCGTCAGGGCATCCGTCTGGCCAAATATCTGGACGACCGGCTGCAGCTGGCACAGTCATGGCAGCAGGCCAGGGTGCTCACACGTATCCTTGTGGGGCACCAATCCGACCTGGGTTTTGTGATGCGTGTCCCCAGCGCAGAGCATACTTTTTCCGGGCTTGTCTCTGGATTCGGTTACTTTCACAGCACGCCTCTCGGCAGAATGCGTAAAAGCGCTCAAGACGTGTCTCGCGCTTTTTCGTCTGGGGAAATTGGCCCAACTCAGGTTGTGTTTTCGATTGCTTGGATTGATGGCGTCCGCCATCGGGATTTTCAGCTCTGGGTGGCATCATGCGGGCTGGACCCCGTGCGTCATGGCACACACAGAGTGCGGGTCACTGCTGCATGTGCCAAGACACTGCGTCACTGGCAAGTCCCGGCCTTTATGATGCAGGGAGTCCCTATGGACCCTGTTCCGTCTAGAAAGGTGGTCACTATGGATGCAAGCCTGATGGGCTGGGGTGTACTTGTGTCCAGTACATGCGGTGCGCGCTTACATGTATCAGACTAGGGGTCTTAGGAGGAGCAATCAGTTGTTCATTTCCTGTGCTAGTCCTCATAAGGGAAAACCTGTCACAAAGCAGCGCCTGTCACACTGGGTGGTGGAGGCGATTGCTTTGGCCTATACGAGTCAGGGTTTGCAGCCTTCTGAGGGCTTGCGGGCACATTTGACTCGGAGCATGGCAGCATCCTGGGCCCTATTCAGAGCGGTCTCTGTTCGAGACATCTGTGCTGCGGCGACTTGGTCCTTGCCTCTTACTTTTAACCGTTTCTATATGCTGGATGTATCCACTTCGTGTGTGGTATGCGCAGTTTTGCTGTCCTGATTGGATCGGAGTTTCTTTTCCCTGTGGTTTGGTGGACGCTAGATTAGCTTGTCTGGCAATACGGGAGCTACCACATCCCATAGTGAGACATTGAACAGAATATTATGAAAGAGAACTTTAGGTTATTTACATAACCCTGGTTCTCTGACTAATATGAGCGATATGTCTCAACAGACAACACTTCTTGCTTGGGCGAGTGAGAAGAGGTGGTTATCTTGAATAAGTTGGTCCGTCCATATGAGCAATTTAAGGTAGATGGCACTACCTGATGCGGACAGATACATTCACACGTTCACCAGCCAATCAGAGTTGGCGTAATGAGATTAATGCTTCTGAGGGCTGCAGAGAGGCTTGCATCCCATAGTGAGACATCTCGCTCATATAACTCAGAGAACCAGGGTTATGTAAATAACCTAAAGTTATATAAAACAAAAAAAATAGATGAACAAGAAGGCGTGCAAATTGTATTAAGTATTGCATTACAATTTGATTGTACACAATTCAAAAAACAATATAATATGTGAAGACAAACAAACTTGGGGTTGCAGAAACTGACAGCCTCCTGTTAGCTCACATCACAGATCTATGAAGGAGCCACAGCCATCCACCCGCTGAGGGACAGAGACTCCCCAGAGCACTTAAACAGGGTGATGCTTATGTGTTATGGTTGGGTTACTGTGGTTGTTAACAGGGGCCCCTAATCCTGGGGCCGGGCTCTAATCCTGCCACTGGTCGGTTGTGAACTGTGACCCCGATGGCACGTGTCTATGAGTACCCTCTCAACATGCATGCGCACACACACACACACACACACTCAGCTTGGCGAGTCTGTTACCCCTCACAGCTGAGGAGACAGAGCAGCTGAGACAGAAAAGAACCCCAAGAACTCAACACAGACAAACATCTACTACAAAAACACAAACTGACACAATCCTATAGAGACAGACATGCTCCAGCACACACAAAAATGCACACAACACAACAAGAATGACGCCTCAACACAAACACACACACAGGCAGCTGTCAGTGCTGCAGCAGCCTTACAATAACAAACAGTTGAGCTACTAGAAATGCCACAACGAGAGATGAAGCCAGAGGCCTGAAAACTGAAACGAACACAAAACACATCCTGCAGATTCCAGCAGCAAAGAGAAGCGACCGAAAAATGACAAACATTTTTATTCAGTGGCAGCTGCCACGACAGGCCAATCAAGGCCATGATAAGACTTCTGTAATTTGGAAAACACATCTCTGACTGCATCCACCTCCTCCAGCCAATTGGTCATATGTGATTGCTTTGTGGATATAGTTCTCAAACATTGTAGAGTGTTGATAATCATTAGGAACTGCTAAAATAGCGCTTGTGGATTGAACAACAAAATACAATGTGTGTAAAATTTTGAACTGCGATTAATCGCATGATGTGATTAATCACATTGTTACACACAAAATGTAATTTTCCTTTAAAAGAACTACTGCAATAGCAACAGTTACAATATTTCTTAATATATATAAAATCACATATTTATGACAAAGAAGGATGAAATTTTCAGGATTTACAAACTAAAAGATAAAAAGTCGGCAGGATGAATTTAAAGCTGTGAAGCCGCTTACTTCTAAACACAGAATGAACAATATCTGATGAATATCAGCCATCAGGTGAACAGACAGAAAGCAGGATTACTATCTCACAGCTTCTAGATGGTGAGGAGAGAGAAATATT
>JBAMHW010000014.1:6823760-6838759 GCA_037177495.1 Rhadinocentrus ornatus | reverse complement strand
TATATATATATGTGTGTGTGTGTGTATATATATACACACGCAGACATTTATATATAAACTATATATACCCATATTTACATAAATACATATATAAACTCCAAAGCTTGCTGCAGTGAAGCCACAATCTAATATCCAGACAGATTTTTCCCTGCAGTGCCATCCTACGAGTGTCTGACTGGATTACTGTTGCTTCACAAACTACTTATAATTTTGGGAGAAAAACATAAAAAGTTCATACAACTAATCTTTGTGAAAGATTTATGGGTGGATCCGTCTTTTGTTGTATTCATGTAATTAATAGAAAAAAATGTTTAAGAGATAAAATAGGTATAAATAAACAACTTAAAGATTGTGGATGAAAAAAAAGAAGAAGAAAAAATCAGGTAGATGACCCACAACAGCGCCATAATGCCGCTATTTAGAAGGAGGAGAGTAGAATCTAATGGCTGCAGATTATGGCTGCTGGCGGCTGAAAGGTTGAGGGGAGGAGCAGTTCACTTGTGATGGGCAGCCCTGAGTGTCTCTTTGGATGCTTAATGGAAGGAGAGCTGACCAGTTTGTTCCACTCTTCTATTCCACACCATGTGCTTGGCCAGCGTGGGCCGGCTCTTTAAACACAGTGCACAAAAATACACATTTACTTCACCGTGCGGTCCTCTGGACAGTAACACAATAACATGACCCCGCTGCAAGACATCCATAAATCTGCTTAATGGTGCATTCAAGAAACTTGCAAAACAAGAACAAACTTAAAATGTACCAAAAAGAGGAGGTTCAATCAAAGCTCTCTGCCTGACATGAAAAGACAAAGTGTCTCTCTTTGTTTATAATAAATAAACCACCACTGAGAGGTCAAGAGGAGAAAATTCAAGGAGTACAAAGTGGGAAAACAAAGGAGGATGTGGAAAAAAATGTCTTGATCTAATGGAAAAAGTTGAAAAATGACCTACAGGATATGAAGAAATATTTGTTGGGTGAACAAATGTGGAAAGCAAGGCATCTCTCAAGTTTATTTGGGCAACATTTGATATAACTATTTTAAATACTGTTGAAATATGTAACCAAAGATTTTGTTTAAAAAAAATAAATGTAGAGACATTTTTATTAATTTAGAAATTTGCACCACAATAACACACATCTTTAAATTCAAAATTCAAATTAAAAAATAGTCTGCTGACACTCTGTTATGTAAATCAGGAAGGGACAGGATACTCACAGTAAAGAAGAGGTCCATGACGCGGGTGTCCAGCAGTGCTTCCCTCCAGGACTCCGTAGGTTTGAGCGTGACGTTCTGCGTGGCCTCAAACATGGCAATGTAGTGTCGCCCCAGTGATATTCGCCCCCGGTTAAGGCCAACAACAGCATAAAAAGAAATAGGAGGAGGAAGAAGAAGAGGAGGAGTGCTGCACTCAGAAGCACCAGCTCCTGTCACTAAGCTCCTTCTCAATGGGTATTCTGGTCTCTGTGGCAGTCTTTGGTTTCTTGTCTGGCTGGCAGCAGATACTTGTGAGGCACTTGTTATCAACTCTTCCTCTCATTAATCCTGTCAATCTTGATTCCACAGAGATTTTTTTTTTAAATGTTCTCACCCTCTCCTTTTAGGCTGCTTTGTTTTCTCCCTTTCTTTCTTTCTCGTTAGCTTTTTATTTGCTGCGGCTGCTTTTTACCCACAAAGCAGAACTTGCTTTCTTTCTCACCCTCCTGTCCACTTTTCCCCTCCTTCTTCCTCTGTTTTTCCAACTTTTCCAGTCTCTACCCTCTAACTCGCCTGACACCCTCTCTTCCCTTCTTGTCCTCTTGTTCACCCCTCTTCCTCCAAGCCTTCCCTGCTTTTGTGCTCGGTTTTCTCTCCTCTGCTTTCTTAAGATCTTAAATGCACAAGACACGCTTGAGACTGGAGACTCCTTACTGCCCTGAAACACTCCCTCTCCCGTCTCTTCAGCCAATCGCAGTGGTTCTCTTTCTGACTGCTTTCCAAGACCAAAGCAATGCCTTTTTAACTTTACCAACACTCACTTAAAACTTCAATAACACACTTTCCTGTTTTGCCAATCAAAAGTCTGTTCTCTCTCTTCAGCATCTTTGTAAAGTCGTATTTTTTCCTCGTCTTCACTTTCATCTGAGCACTCAATGCAACTTCAAAAACTAGTTTCCTCATCATTTTCCAATGTCCTTTTCCCTCCTTCTCTCAAATAAATCTCAATGTCTCCACAACCGTCTCTGTATTTAAACTTTCTCTACAGCCACGCCAAGCTTTTCACAAACCCACAACACACAATCTCTTACTACACAGCCACAACACTTCCTGTCCTTATTCAAAACTTTGTAAACACACCCGCAACAAGTTCTTTTTTCCTAAGCTCATCAATAGCAGGCCTCTTTATTGTTTAAACACACACTATTTCCACAATGAAAATTTTTCACACACCCAAAAAAACCAACCAATCATGATTTGTAGCCCATCTTAACCACCATCCAGAGCCCTTTATTTGAAACAAAAACTCGTTTTATGCTAAAACACACATTCTGGCCAATTTTCCCATTCACAAGTGTATTCAGTCTATTTAGAAATTCAATCCTTGCAGGGTATTCAAGGAAAATAAATATGTGAAAGTAGGTCAGTAAATGAGGTGAGTGATGATAATAGTATATTTATAATGTGCTTTCCTGCTGACGGCACTGAAAGCACATTGAATTCTTTAATCATTCGCTCCTCATTTATTTTAGTATCTACTGTTAGCAGTTGTCACAGTCTATTGTCATTGTTGATTATTGTTAAAAAATAAAAAAGACTAAGCTGCATGCGTAGCCCCAGCTGATAGATCTTATTTGATTGTTTTAAAGCTGTTATTTTGTCAGCATATGCATCTGTATTGCTTTATACAAGCGCAGATCACAAACGTTTTCAGTGCCAGGAAAAAGTTAAAGGGATGAAAATGGTTAAACGTCCGGAGGCTCAAAGGGTTTGAATGTGCTCTTTTTCCCCAGTAAGTTATTGTTTCCTAGGCAACTTCAGGTTTTAAAGCTGTTTCTTGCCAGTTTTAATGTAAATTATTGTGTTCAAACTATAAACGTTTGATGCTTGTATTGCTGATGCAATCCTGCTGACAAAGCCAGTGTTAACTGATAACCAGATGCTTCTTGTTCTCAAATTGGTTGTGAGTGAATAGAAATACTAAAACTCTTTTTTGTGTGTGTGTGTGTGTATGTCTGAAACTACCAGCCTGTGCCACATTGTACCAGAATATGGCTAATGATGACTCGTGTTCGTTTCCTATCCTGACTTCACATCATGGTTATTTTCATTATCACTTTATTTGGGTATTATTTTCCCAAGTATTTGTTTCTCTGAGAGCAAATATTTTCAGACTACAGAGTAAAGTAAGAAATCATTCCAGCTCATTAAAATGTTAATGATTAAAGAGAAAAGGGTTCATCATCCGAGCTGCTGCAGGTTAGTTTACGATGAATAACAAAATAATTGTTTAACCACATTTCAAGCCCAAAATCTACATCGTGCCAACGGAAACAATCTAGTAACCACGTGAGTCACTTAATTTTAACCTGGCATGTCTGGTATTCTTGGAAACTTTTGAACCTGAAATAAAAATAACATGAGGCTTACAGCATGAGTTTGTAATGAATGAGGGCTATCACTACAAACTATGATTGAAGACGGCTCTTTTATAGCAACCATGTAATGTGACTGTTTACTCTAGGAGTCTAGATTTCCGTTTCCACTGCATCAATCAATAATAATTCTTATTTTTCCTTATATTTTTTAATCAATGTATATTTCTTCCATCCCACATACAAACATGCAAGCCCCGTATCGTTGCCCTGTGGCTCAGTGACAGCAGGAGGTGGAAACTTCCAGAGGAATGTTTGATCAAAGCCAAACAGCGGCAGAGGCCGGGAAGGTCACACATTCCTCCAACACCAACCCACAGTCACTCCCCATGCACACACCCCACCACAACACGCCACAACACACTTTTCGGCACAAAAGTTGGCACCTGTTTAAGGGTCTGTGGGATTGTGTGTGTGTGTCTAACTTGGCTTTCGAGCCTTGTTAAAAATAGTTGTGGTGAGGCAGAGGACCTCAAACTGAACCTTTCCAACGAACCAAAAAGGAAGATCTGATAAGTAACGAGGGTCACACGATGACTCAATTCCTTTTTGTTTTGTTATGGCACGTTTTAATAACTTGATCACACAATTTCCTTTTTGCAATTGTTTCTATTTAAAGCATCTCTCTTTAACTTGAATATAAACACACTGTGTGCACTATAAAAATGCCTAATGCCAGCCTTGATGTCACAAAACCAACCAAGTTGTTGTCGCCTCCCGCTTTTCCTTTGTAAACCAAATCAAATCCTTTTATGTTAATCTTTAATGAAAAGGAGCAGGAAGAATAGAAAAGACAACAAAATGCTGATTATAGGGGCCAGACATAAAGGGGAAGAAAAGTCGGAGAGGATGTATATTTGGTCCAACAACAAGTGTGGCAGCATCCTCAGGGAGGGACCACCTCAGCGATGGTAAGGCTGTATAAACTTTCTAAAAGATCATATGACTGGGACAAAACTCTTAAGATATCTGAGGAATGATAACCACACAGCTACTTCATAGATGGACACGGATGCTAAATGTTGTAATAAGCTGAAGCAGCAGACATGAACCAAAAGTATCAATTTCAGCTTTTTGTAAATTAAGCACAGAATATTAAAAGTGTTTAATATTTTAGATTAAAACGATTGTTTGAAGGCTTTATTTTTCCTGAAGTGAACCTAGAATAAGAAAAGTCTTGATGCCTTCTAAATTCAAGGGAATAGATGACTGAAAACTAAATACAAGGAAAACTTTAAAAGTAGCTGTACAGTGTTTAGAAATGTGTTTCCTAACAAGACTGATAATAACCCAAACTAGTTTTCATATGCAGGCTTTGGAAACTTAATTACACTTGCTAAGAGAATATATTCCAAATGCAAGCAGTATCACATTTATACCGTCAGTGTATTCAAGGCAACTCATGTTCACAACATCAGAGTTACGTCCAGTAACTACTGTTTTTCCCGACTTGGCCCACGACTTCTGATACACACAGCACAAAACTTAATCCATCACAGTTTTTTCATCCCAGGTTGGGGCTATCAGTGCAAGAGCATCTATGCAACTAATAAACATATTTCTGTAAAAAAACAAGTATCGCTCACTCTTACGACCTAGTGCAGCAACCTTAGTGGTTGTGGTTGCATAACTGAAGCCTGGAGCTTGAGCTGGTAAATAAAAACTGCTGCAGTCACTTTCTGTGGGACTGAAAGCCAGCTGAACCCTTTCCCAATGCAGACAGAAGCCAGATGCTGGTGAGTGTTCACACGCAGGACTTTCTCTTCTCTTTGTTTTGTGGGAGAATCTGTGCTGTTGATGAGGTTTTGTTTAAATAAAAAATGTGAAAAGGGCAAAAAATTTTAACAAAGTAAAACAGTTTCCATGTCTGTAAATCATCCTGAGTGCTCAGCTTTTACCATTTCAGATGTTGAAATATTTATTTACCTCCATGTGTTTACTTTCATCACTGTTGTATAGATCAGATCACTTGTATTTTCAAGCTTACCAGCAAAACAACTTGATGCACATGTGGGCAGCAGGCATTTCCATTATTAACTATAATGTAGTGGGTCTACAGTTTAAAACATTTAGCTATCATCATCTCCATAGCTGAAGTATCTGCTTTTGCTTGCTAAGACAAGGTCACACACGCCGGTATGCAAACCAGCTATGACCAAAACTGATCAGCCAGAGGTGAAACGTCACACAAATGAACATTAACACTTTCAGTGCTGCCTCCAATGCTTTGTTCCAGCCAATCTAAATCAATCAAGAGCATAAGCAGAAGTAGGGTCATGATGGTAACTGTACGGCTGTATTGATTAGGGTTAAACAAATAATTTTTTTCATTAGACATGCCAAAGACACAGATATGTAGTGTTTCAGTGAGA
Organism: Rhadinocentrus ornatus; assembly: GCA_037177495.1. NCBI lineage: Eukaryota > Metazoa > Chordata > Actinopteri > Atheriniformes > Melanotaeniidae > Rhadinocentrus > Rhadinocentrus ornatus. Next base: position 6,832,757 of record JBAMHW010000014.1, on the reverse strand, counting down.
AGGAAACTTATACCCAGATCATGCCAGAGAAATTGTGCTCATCAAGCAGAAGCCCAAGCTTCCAAATTTAAAGAAAAATCCACTTGGTGAGTTGACAAGTGAACCATAACTGTGAAATGCAGCCTTTGAGAATAAATTTTAAAAAAAGAAAAAAGGACAGACAGTCTTGTGTGTGTTGTGTACATGCCTCCATGATGAGTAATATACATGGAGTGACTACAACATGTGGCTGTGGTTTGGTGGGTTTTTAAAGGCATCACCTGCTACGGTCTCACCCGTTCCAACAGGCTCAAGAATAACTAATGCGACACATCAGTTTTCCACTGCAAAGATAAGACGCACTGACAGAAAGACAGACAAGCAACAAACACATTGAGCTTACTAAGGGCCCGGCCAGTGTAAACCACTGACCACAAGGGTTTAAATTGCATGCAAGTGTAGAAGTTCGCACACTCAAGGTTCCCAAGTTTGCAGCCACACAGACATGCAAACACACAGTAATGTCTTTATTAAAACCAGACAACAGATTGTAGATTTGACTGATCCTCCTGCAGCATTTCAAGTTTAATTTCCTGGTTTTTAGTTTAACACTCTGATGTCTAGTGCTTCAAGTTTTATTTTTTCTAGTGTGTGAATGATGAAGGAAGAAAAATGCATCACTCTTTCCTTCAAGAGTTAAATTAAAGAGTAATTCAGTCAGCACAGCTTTGTAAAACTACCCACTCAACTACTAACATCAAACATGGGACAATTACTTTTTAAAACACCTAGAGAGGCCAAATCACATAAACCATAAAACACTACAAGAAAAAGAAGTTCACTGTTAATTTTCTTTCGGTACAGGTATCGTGGCCGCTGAACTAACTATAAAATAAACACAAAGATTTGCAGAATATTTTGGTACATTTTGAAGTGGCTGCAGTTTTATCAAAATTTGATGTAAATCATAATTTTTTGCTTCCCACATTTACATGTACTTGGCTGTACAGTATTTAAAAAAAAAAAGCTCAGCCACCAGAAAGCAAAGCAGAACCAAATCAAGCCTCGTTAAACCCCCACACGATCCAGATCACACTAGATTTTCTCTGTCCAACAAAATTGTTTAAAAATCTGTCAGTATTTATTTTAGTCTTCTATTTTCCTTTAGATGGGACAAATTTAGCTACTTAACTGAATTAAAATTTGTGGTAAAAGTGTGATTTTAACAATAAAATCTGAACAAACTTAGATATCTGTTTGTAAGATCATATGAAGATACACTATGCTCTGTTTATGCCAACAAGAGACAAAACAAATTAATGGCAAATTCAGACTATGTATTCATAAAAACTTATTAAAACTTACCATTTCTCCCCCTTTTTAAAATACCATCTGGTGATGTGTTATACATTATTGGAAAGCCTGATTAGTCACCTTTACTATGAGGTATAACTTGAAAGGGTCAGGCTTCCGTGGAATAAGCAACACAGCTAAAAGTGTGGGTGGTGCCCCCCACAAAAAAATGCCCAAATCCTCTGCAATGTTGGTATTCACGCTTGTTTTGGAATTCAAGCACTGTCATGTGTGCAGTCACACATGCATGAGTGGCACCTGATCAGCCCCCTAACTGGTTCTGGAGCCAGCGGTAATGTCATATTTCCAGAATCTGGAACCTAACTCCATCCTCCCGGATGACAACACTCCTCCACAGAGCCCAGATCATCAGAGTACTTCCAGGATTTGGTAGTGGAAAGGATGGATTGACCTGCTGTAAGTCCAGACCTCAAACCAACTGAACCTGTGTTCATTTTGAACATGTCTAAAGAAAAAGATGACTTCAATGAGAAATTTTATTGTTTTGTTGCTAGTTTTTGCAACTGCAAATTGTAAACTAATCTAATATTTATCTTAAATGACAAATTAAATGTGACAGTGAAAAGAGCAAAGGCCCATTGTAGAACCAGAATGGTTTGTCCCCTATGGACTACAATAGTAACATGCCAGAGTGCCTTGCATGTAAAATGCTCATTTTACACTAATGAAAACATATTTCTAAATAATATACAGCATTTTTATTCATGGGTAAGTCTCAAATGCACCATGCAAATTTTTTTTTTATTGGTCGGACATTATTGCACATGGAGACAAAACTGGATAATGTAAATTTTCTACTGTGTTCCAGGTGACTTTACTCCGACACAGTAAGACATATTTTGTTTCTGACACTTCTACGGTAATCTTGCATGCCTTGGCTTTCTTTTGACACCAGGATAATACACACAGCCCTTGTATCTGTGAAGATATACTTCATTTATTTTGTGTATGTCATTCTGGACAGGAGGCAGAAAAAATAGGTTTTGTGATGACAAGGTTAAGTACTTAACATTTTTCATATTAATAGCTATTTTTTCTTTTTGTTTTTAGAGATCTTTATTTTATCTGATTGCAATATTTCATAACTTGTACTTCATTTGCTCATTTGGGATAACTTGAAAACTTCTCTGACGTATGGGGAAAAACCAGTTTGCTAAAAGCGCTGCAAAGTGTGTGTGTTTTTCGTGTTAGACTCTGAAACATTTCTGGTGTGGTATCTTAAGCACTAACATGACATTTTCTGAACTAAGCATCAACATTCACCGATATCAACCTGATTCCTTGTGACTACCAGGAACCTGCTCATCCCAGTTATCTCATCAATGTTCATTGAGGAGGAAAGCAGATTAGCAAGCTTCTCCTCCATCTTCAGTTCATGACGCCTGATCCTCGCTGAGGATGGTCCTGCTGCACGAGAAGGCCATGTGAAGACCGCAGCGCTATGCTAAGGCGCGTGGTAGGGTTTAAGTGATACATCCTGCCACAAGTCTGCCCTGCAGCCTCGCCGTGTGAAATAACACTCCAGGAATACCTCCTCGGCGACCTGCCCCCCCCTGTCCCATTTCCTTCTACTGTTTGGCCCCCATCTGTTGAGATAGCAGTTGCCAATAATTTTACCTCAAATGGATTAAAGCAATAATAAAGCAATTATGTAGCCATGCTCAGTGCCAAGCTTTTCTTTGGAAATGTATGGTTGAAAGCAGCAAGTTAATTGAATTAAAATAAGAGGAATATTTTCCAAGTATAAGATGAACCGTTTTTTAGCCAGACAATTATGATCTCCCAGAGAAGAGTGCCTGCAGAATCCTTAATTAATCGTACTCACTGAAAGAAAGATATTAAGTTGAAGAAGAAGAAAAAAAGCCTATTTGAAGTCCAACAGCTTAGAAAGCACATGCGCCAACTGAGCACCCGTAAGCGTTTCAAACAGCTGCTTATACTTTTGTTTAGACAGTAGTCGTTAAAAGATTCTCCCTACAGGTCAGGGCCAAGGCAAACATCCAGCATCGGCTTACACACTCCTAATCCTAACCTTAACCTGAGGGCCACAACGCCCAGTAACTGACCTCTGAACAGCTAATGAGAAAACTGAGCCACACAATGACAAGTGTTGGTCTCTTCAGCATGGGAATAAATCCTTGTAGGGGTGTTTTTGTAGAAGTGGGTCATTTTTGGGGGGGTTAAAGATTTACAAAAAAGAAGAAGAATTTTTTAAGTTTCAGGTTGACCATCTGAGGCAGGAAGAACAATTTCTTTTTATGAGCCGATACATCAGAAAATGACACACATTCCTCTTTGGTGATAGACTGGAAAACTGCTACATAAAAAGCACCACTTATAGCAACACATCTGACAGATGAGTCTAAAGATTGCCTCACATACCAATGACATCTAAACAACATCACAAAGACCCAATTACAGAGGTTAATGCTGGACCGCTGAAACAGCTGGGTTATCTGTCTGCTCCAACCGCCATTTACAGCACCTGACTGCCGCCGCGGCCTCAAGGCCTGACGGTGACCCCGGCCAGAGTCAAGCCCAGTGTGGAGTGACACGGTGTGGTAGCAATGCCTGAGGAGCGTGTCTCCACTAAATGACACCACAGCTGAAGGGCCGGGGTTCAGATGGCGGCGAGGACAGATTACCTGCATGCCACTCAGTTCTTAAAAAGGGGGCAGGCTTTTCAAAGGAGTCTTATGAGTCGATTGAAGACTGTGCATGCTTACGTGAGAGGTGGCTGCTTTCAGCCATGCAGTTAAGAAAAGGGGCCCCCCATGACATCCAAGCTAGCATCGTTTACTCACATTGCACCAGCATAAAGCGTGCTGTGACACTTGAAGACAGGCGGCAACACTCATTCAGGCCTCCCGGCAGTCTTCATCAATCCGTTGTCCTTTTCAACAACTGCCCAGACACTTGAAGACTTCACACGCACACCGAATTTAAAGCAGAGGGCCACTTGATGTTAGAAGTCATAAGCTATTTTTATGAGCTGAGACAGTAGTCAACATTTATGACAACTCACCATCAAGAAAGCGGGGGACTACAGCTCTATTTATTGGCAAAGAGTACTATGAATATTACAGCATTTATAAATCAACCGGCCATTCCTCACTTCAGTCATTTAAGTAAATCAAGAATTAGAGACGCTCCTTCGGTTGCACAACGGCTACATTTAAAACATGTATTGCTTTAGACCAGGGGTGTCAAACTCACTTAAGTTCAGGGGTCACATACAGCGCAATTTAATCTCAAGCGAGCTGAACATAATAATGTATAACAAAAACTCCCAATTTTCCCTTTGTTTTAGTGCAAAGAATTACAAATTCATTACTAAAAGGTTTACATTTAAAGGCCCATTTATGCTGGACGTAGAAGGATACGCGTCCATCTCCTGCGTCGGTTACGCGCTTAATTTGGTCCGTTTTCACGGAGCTTAGACATCAGTCACTTGACGCAGAAAACGGAGCAATACCACCTGCAGTGCTGAGCAGAACAGGTGACATGTGACCAGCGAAAGACACAAACCAGAGAAGAAGAGGAGGAACATGAAGAAAAAAAAACAACAGAAGAATAATGAAGACGAGGACAACAACTGTAGAAATTGCATGAGCTTTTGAAGAACGACTATGTGAATGTTTGAAACAACTTTATAGTGGTGCACCCCCCACTGCCAAACAGTTTCTGAAACTGATGTTGGATTGCAAAAGTGAGCTCTAAACTTGGCAATGTCCACTAATAGAGGAATTGACTCAACAACCAAGGCAACGTAAAAGATGAAAGTATGACAACGTTTGAAACGGACATCCCTATTTACGTACGTGAGCACTAATAGGCCATTATGAACCGTTCTTTTAGAAAACATACACTGAACTTAAAATTTCTTGAGAAAAATAAGAGCTGTTTCAACAATATTTTACCTCAGGCCTTCCTAGGGCTCTTTGTGGTGTCTTCGCTTGTATTTTTTGTTATCATTGTTAGTTTTCATGCCAATATGCTCATTTTATAAAGAATTTTGGAATTCCAGCATCAACCCTGAAAAAACACTAAATCTTCTACCATGTTGACAAAACAACTCCCATTCCACCACCAGAGTACTGTTTTGGTCTATTAACATTCACTATAACCACTTATTTTCATTCAACAGTACAAAAATGTGAAATCCAGTTACTTTCTCTGTAACCCTGTAATTAAAAGGCTAAAGAAAAAATACACACATAAGAGAAAAAATCAAATAAATCACCCCCAGATGTCATTTTGGCTTTTCTTGTTTCAAGTGATAAAATTTAAAATATAACAGTCATTGTAGGCCAGTGAAATAAAGTATTTATAGAATTGTTTTCAGTTATGTTCTGTGGATGTCAATAGTTACTGTTTTTTCACCAGATTGGACCCTCTGGCAAACCGGTTTTGGCCCCGGAGCTAAATGTTCGACGACAACCCCCTGCTCCCCCGGTTCTAGGCTCATGATGGAGTTGAGCTTTGGCTGTATTTAGCCAAATGCCAAAATATTCAAGATAATATTAAGAGACTAGAGTAAAAAAAACCTGAGATTTTAGTTAAAAAGCCTTTTAATTGCTAACTAAGCGTTTACAATTCCCACAATAGCCTCATTCAACCGGAGATATCACATGAATTTTTGTTACACCCACGTCAGAAGTCAGCTGTTTTAACCTCAAAACTTCAAGGTTCCCAACATGAACAATTCACAGGGACACCCAACACCAAAACGAAATTAAACTGTTGTCTAAAAATTGACTCCAATCACTCTTGGACTTAAAAGAGTGGCTTTGAGAACACACACATATTGAAGTGAGCGTGCCACACATACCAAGGGCAGCCTCGACAAGACAAGGCAGGGGGTGGTGCGCTGTTGGAATGATGCAGGGACGGACACACAGACACCTCTTTGAAAATGATACATGGCTCTGGCTGGCAGAGAGCGCCACTCCAGATCCCATCAGACAGGCAGAGAGGATGCCTGGCTGTAGGGATTAAAGTCATAATGAACCCGACCGCACGCACACAAACACGCGTACTAAGTGCATAAGTCAGCTGAACAATGCGACCAACTGCAAAGATAACATGGACGTGTGCACAAGAGATCAACTACAAAGTTAAAGTGCCCAACAGATTTACATTCCTGTCCATCACATATTTGTACACACACAAATACACTTGAATAGTTCCCAGAATATTTAGGCCTGATTCTCAACTCTCTTCATCCGACTTCCGAAACATCCATTAAAGGAAACAAGATAAACAGTGGGGCTATTTTAAAAAATATTGTGAGGAGCAAAGAAAGGATATAATTGGGAGGCAAGAAGTTCCAGCTAAGGACCTGGTTGGCCAGAGCCAAGTAGCGCTGGAAGACACAGGACATTTGCGCGTTGAGGTTTTCTCTGCGGCTGAACTCCTGCAGCACCTCCATGGTCAACATGAAGATCTGACGCAGGCCTTCCTCCTGAGGTGGGATGGATTGAAGGAGAAATGAAGACACCCGTGTAATGCAAAGTAAAGCATGACGGCAAGGTGTGAAACAAACCTGGAACAGGCGCTTGCAGTTGCCATGAAACTCCATGCTGAGGCCGATGCTGCTGGTCTTACTGGAGCTGGAGAACTCGCTGAGCAGAGCGGTCAGGATGGAGCAGGCCAACGTTTGCTGCAGAGAAGAATGTTATTGGAAAAACAACTAAGTTAAGCTTTAAATACCATAACTCTAAGATTCAAGGAAACAAATGAAAAATCAAAGCTTTGGGAAAATACTTTTGTCTGAGGATTAATGTGCTTCAAGGTCAAAAAGTCTTCAAATCGGTGTGTGTATGACAAGTTTTTTGAAAAGGTCCAGTAATTAACTTCATGGTGAATAATGTAAAAATTTATCTGACCGAAGGATTAATGATCATAGGGGCTCATCAATGTTCATTATTAGTTACAGATGAGTAATCAGACGGCTTCTATTTGACTAGAAGAGGTGAATGCAAACATCTGCAGTACAGTTTTGTATGTCATTGTGGCTACTGAAGAAAATGCACTTTCCTCTCCTCTCCCATTTAAATAAATCCACCACATACATTTCATGCAGACAATGTAGACAACAGTCCAAAATAAATGCACATTTAGGTTCAGCTTTACATGGATCAGCCACATTAAAACCACTGGCAGGTGGATTGAGCAGCACTGCTCAAAATGTTGGAATAGAACGTTCTGCTGGAGAAACCTGCATCCTGGACGTCAGTCTTACGTTAGCGACCTCCCTAAAATCTTTTGCAGGCCACGCACGTCCTCCCCCAGCAGGACAGCGGTGTGCCCTGCTAAGACTGCTTAGGAAGGACTGAAAAACCATAAAGACCTTTACCCAGCGTCCAGGCCTCCAGATAATAATCTGATGTGATCTGACAGTATACATGAGAAGTGAGCTCAATCCAAAAATCATCCCATGACCCACAGGGCCCGAAATATCCTACAGAATCCATCAGTGTTAAGGAGGTCTTTAAATAAACAATTTTCTATAGACAATTTAAAATCCCATCCCAGCTAACAACTTGTAATTACACGATCAAATCATTTAAAAACTAATCAGCTGATAGAAGGGTAAATAGTTCTGGTTCTAAAACCGCTTTCTTTCCCCTATAAACGACTTGTTCCTTTCAAATAAAATTGACTGTGAAAACTAATTAAACTACAAACTATTTCCGCAACTGTTTCTTTAAATATCTGACAGCAAACAGCAAATCAAATTTTCCCCCTTTGTGCATCAGTGACTTCAAGTGTCGGTAGTTCAACTCGAACCAACATTTAAGCCCTCATTGAAGCACAGCTGGCCTTTTCAGGATTTAGATTTGCTTTCAGAAACCGATGTAGTTGCGCCATCTACTGGATTAAGAGAGGACTTGCATTTTAACAGCGAACCACAGACTAAATTGGCAAAAAGAATTGTTTTCATTAGAACGAGACAAATATTTAGCATGCTGAGTCATAGCCATAGTTTTTTTTAGTCAGAATAACTTTGAAGAGCCAATGAGAGAGCATGGGCAAATACAGCAGGATTTCATCTCTCATCTTTCTTTTAAATGTACAAAAAGAAAAAGTCTGCTTCCCTGGCACAGTCTTCTTTAAATTTTCAGACTAAGCTCTAAGTCTGTTATCTCAGTGTCCATCCCACTCCGACAAAAAAAAAATCTTGTCCTGTCCCGATCCTGGGCCAAAGCAAAAGAAAAATTCCTGTCGAGTCCCAATCCTGATAAAATTTCTCCCGATCCCATTTAGAATGACTCTCACACAATTATAAAACAGTACATGGTTCACACCATGTCTACCAAAGTTGAGGAAACTCAAAGAGAACATATAATTCTATAAAAATACACATATGTATTTCATCCATCCATTTTCTGCCGCTTATCCGGAGTCGGGTCGCGGGGGCAGCTGCCTAAGCAGGGAAACCAAGACTTCCCTCTCTCTGGCCACATTCACCAGCTCATCCGGAGGGATCCCGAGGCGTTCCCAGGCCAGCTGAGAGATGCAGTCCATCCAGCGTGTTCTGGGTCTTCCCCGAGGCCTCTTTCCATTGGGACGTGCCCGGAACACCTCACCAGGGAGGCGTCCAGGAGGCATCCTGACCAGATGCCCGAGCCACCTCATCTG
>JBAMHW010000014.1:6789429-6815234 GCA_037177495.1 Rhadinocentrus ornatus | reverse complement strand
GTGAGCTGGAGCCTATCCCAGCAGTGTTTCAGGTGAAAGGCAGGGTACACCCTGGACAGGTCACCAGTCCATCGCAACTAAGTAAAGTATTTTATCAAATAAAATTAAAAGCAAAGAATCCATTTTAAATAGCATCTTTCAGCACTTCCTTTATAGTGTCCGTGACAAAGAAACACGTTCTCTGTTTTGTTGTATCTGCAACAAAAACCCAAAGACAACAGGTCTAAAATAGTAATTGTGCTCCAATAATGTGACTCTTAAGAGAGCTATTAGCTGAAAATTTTGTATTCCTCAAATTGGCTTAAGTGTCTCCTTAAGGAAATGTGAGCAAACTAGACAAAATTAGAAATGTATTAGGACTGGCAGGGGGAAAAAAATGTCTGGGGTTTTTAAATTCACCACAATTATCTGGTCTAATGTGGCTAACCTGATTTAGCTTGGCTCACACACTCAAAATCAAAACCACTATTGGGCCAGAGTCACAACATTATTTCTTAATATTTTACTGTCAGAACATAGTCTGATGTGCACCAATAGTCTTACTCAGCCCGACTGGATTAAATGCTTGGAAAACCACTCCTGTGACTTACAATATAGCGTTTATTTTATTTTGATGCCTTACATAAAGGTAAAAAAGGACCAATGAACTATAGAATTTGATTATATAATACAATTTTATTTCACTTCAGCAATATTAAGATAACTCCTGATATAATACAAGATCTAATGAAAAATAACTTTTGTAAATAAGCAGACCTTTAAATCTATTTCCATTCATGTTTTTTTTAAATTGTTTTACTAATCTTTATTTTTCCAGTGAGATATTGTCTTTCACTAAAACTAAGCCATTAATAATCTTATAAATGCAACTCTGAATGGATAGTTATTGTGCAAATTGACAGAAATGCAATCCTATTTTCACATGTGAGCCTAAATGGTTTGTGCCAGTTCTGTGATGCATACCTAAAATCATAGTTATAACTACTTCATAATGTTGGTGTAATATACCTGCTGCAACATGATCATTTCATTCATCGAAACACTCACGTCCAGGTTGGTTAATTTAATTTATACATACATTTTACAAACAAGGACAGTAAAAGCATTTTTACAAATTCTCAGTTCATACATAAATGTAAAAAAAGAGATCTGTCCAAATTACACCATCTATAATACTGCATTTTCAAGGATTTTTAACATTACCACAAGGGAAATTGAAAAAAAGAGAAAAGATTAAAAAAAATATGTATATCTGTATAAATATATATTTAAGAGTATCAGACTTGTGTCATTCATTAAAGAGCAAAGCAGACGCTTCTTAGAGTAAAAAGAAAAAATGAAAAGGATATACAAGTAAGTCTTGCCAGGAAATTAGATAAGAGGACGTGAAGTCCATCAAAGATTGTCAGTCGTCATTCTCTAATCTTAGGAACAGAAAACACACCCAGTAAACACCTCACACACTTTGTGGCACTCAGACGCTCTGCAGAGCTGCGGTTCTCGCTGTAAAGCTTTATTTCCCATGAAGAAAACCGTCCTGATGGAAGTGGATTGGAAATAGTGAAAGACTGGGTTGAAGACTAATTTAATGAGGAAGAGTGACCGAGCAACACCAGCCTTTTAATATCAGCAATGATGCTTGATAGCGGGTGCAGAACACAGCACAAGGACAAAATGCTGGCCGTGTTTACATGCAACATATCAGCTTTAGTCCAGTTTAAACCACTTTTAATCACATTAATGACAAATGGAAATGTAGTTATTTCACATTGTGTTTACATTAGGGTTATGTGTAACCATGCAACTAATCTGCCAGTCTGTGATATGTAATATTCAACAACCTCCATCCAGTCCAATTAAACAAGCAGCTTTATACATTTGAACAAGACCTGAGTTGCAACTTTGTACAGTGGCAATAATATTTTGTTCCCTTTCCTAAAACAAAAGTGACAAGAACTGATTTTTTTTAAAAATGCACAAGAAGGGAGCACAAAAGGGAGAAAAAGCCACCATCGTCAGTATTTGATTCAAAGAGTTGTTGCTTCCTGATTTATTAATTATGGACCTGAATAACGGGAATGATTGTTGCATGTAAGCACAGCCTGCATAAAAACACAGCCTTCTTTGTCAGCCTCCCAGATCAAGAATGACAACAGATAAAAGAGGTCTGCAGAAAAGGGATGAAAATTAAACAAGGCAACTTTAAAAAATAAAATAAAAATTGTGCTGCTAATTGTAGACAAGGCACATTTATAAAAAGAAAAATCAAAACATTGTCGAGCAAAAAAGGCAACCAAATTATCTGAACCACGCATTTTCCATCACCCAGAGAATCACTTTAAAAAACATCAGACATGTTGAGAATAACATGAGTAAAATTTAGAATACTGCTGGAAGAGTTTTGGTATCAACTAACCAACAGAAAGAGCATTTACGGTTTGCTGATTGTCAGTAAGCAAATGGGTAGCATTGTCTGCAGAGCACAGAGCTCCAGCACAGGACATGGCACAAGACTTAAACAACACTTTAAACTTGTTATTTTGGATAAATAAAAGAAAATGTACCAAGCTCTTTGAAGATTAACCTTTTATAGTTTTGTAAGATAGAAAAAGCTACTCATTCTTTGTTCCAATAACATTTCCTGAAGCCAACTTGTCTCGCTCCTCTTCATCTCCTAACCTTTATCCTCCCTGTTCCATCTCTGTCTGAAGTGGACACCATCACGCCGCAGTCAGGTCCAGCCTGGCTTGCAGCAGGCAAGGAGTCCACCCCCAAAATTAAGTAAAATCGTTTTCCTCATCATCGAGTGGTGACACGCACTACAACATTCAGCTAGAAAGGCACACAGCTACTACTTTCAAAGCCCAAACACACTTAAGCCAACATTTCTTTAGACTGCAACAAAAGAAAACAAATGTAATAACAAATAATTATAATGTAAATAATATTAACCACAATAATAAGCAGCATGTTGTAACTGAAAAGAAAAAATACATATATATACTAATATATTTGTACATTTCAGAACTAAAAGGATATAAGTGTTTAGAAAACTATAAACATATAATGTCATTTCTGTATTGCACATTGTCATACTATCAGACGTTTGGCTGTTGTAAGGACATGTTTGTTTTCATCACCCCCTCCTGGAGATAGAGGAGGCAGTTAAGCTGCTTTACAACTGCAGAACTATTCTTTTCCAAATAAAAAAAAGCTGTACAATTGTGCATCTTGATGAATATCTGTGTACTGCGCTTTGATTCTGTACAAACTCATCAGACTTTTGACAGATTCAGGCAACTGCAGATCTAGCTCTAACCTCTTGAGTCAGTTTGTGCCTCATGGCATTCACCAGTTCTTTTTCTTAAAAAGAACAAAACATGAGGAATCATGCCCCCAGAGCATTTCTTGTAGTTCATAAGAAGAAATTTATTTTGCGTCTGGAAAAACAGTGACACTGCTGGTTTTATGAAACATGGTCTCAAATGCAGCAGTGCTTCAATTTTGAATCTTGCTTAAATAGAAATCTGCCTGGTTTTTGAGCCAAACTTAATTCTTTTTTGGTGAGGTGGGTGGGATTGAGCTTTACAACAATCAGTATATGAGAACACTTGCATCAGGTTATCTCTGAGCGATGAGACTTCATCTTATTCAAATTGGCACAAAATTAAGCTTTTGTAGATACGACGGAGCAACGATAAATATCTGTTTGAAGCTGCAAAAAAAAGTGGCACATTTTCTTTCAAAACACAATGTGGTTGCTAGACTACTATTTCTATGTGGGTGACACCATCCGAGGCACCTTTTTGTCAATTGTAGCTAAAGCCAACGTCGAAACTTGAATATGGACATTAAAATCAATGTGAAATCTAACACCCTTTTCACCCTTTATGACTGAACGCGAGCTTTAATGCGTAAGCATGGGTATGAACGTGTCTTTGTAGCTTATTTTGCAGCAGTTTTGAAAGAGGCACTATGAACAAGTAAACTGGTTTCACTCTTCACATTGCCATGTTCAATACTTGAGTGTAAAGCAGCTCAGGTAGAAGCTCAGTTGCTCCTGTCAGAAAGTCACTAAGTCATCTGTAAGACCGAGGGTGGAAGGAATGGGATAAGAAACCGCTGAGAGAGCATCTCTGTGAATTTTAACCATCTCCTTTTAGCTTGTACAGTTTCTGAGTCTGCCTCCGCTTCACCCTTGTTGCAGTCAGCCACACGCAGAATGTCTTCTCTTGGTCCCGGATCAGAGGAGTTTTTCTACTGGAAGTTATTGTGGAAACTTTACAGGCTCCACAAGGTGGCGATGTTCATCCATTTCGCTCCTGCAACTTTACAATCACACATGCCAGACATGCAAAAACACACACAGACACACCTGTGCAGCATTCTTATCTGTACACGCAAACATACCCCTGAGAGGAGCATTGGGAGGTGAATGATGAGCTGTATCAGACACAAGCTGCTCAGAAAGCCTGTCACAGTGCAGCTCTAGACATAAACCGGCTCGCATCCTTCCCCCTGCTCTCCCTCTTCCTCATCTTCCTCTTCTTCCTCCTCCTCCTCCTCTTGCCCGTCCTCCTCCTCCAACTCCTCCTCTGGGCCCATGCAGGCAGCTCCAGTGATGCCTGGCGACACCTCGCTGCCTTCGAGCGGCTTTGGATAGCGGAAAGGGCAGCCGTTGTCGTCGAAGAACCTGCGGAAAGTAAACTCGTAGAAGGCGTGTTCTGGGTGCTTCCCGTGAGGTGAGCAGAGTATGTCCAAGGCCCGGGTGCTGTCGCCACTGTCGCTCCACGCCCCCGGACCGCCTTCCTCTTCCACCGGGTCAAAGTTGGACGTGTCCATTGGGTGGGCAATCTTGGGCCGGTAGGGTGCTGGCTGTTGTCGCAGATTGCTGGAGAAGTCCACCTGGGAGAAGAAGGGGTGAGCTTTGATCTCGCCAGCGCCGTTGGCGCCCAGGCGGTTCTCCGCAGAACAGCAGAGACGTGCGATGATGTCAACAGCTTCTGGGCTGAGTTTGACCTGCGCAGGCACCTGTAGAGTACTTTCCCAGTTAATGACCTGCAGGAGTACAGACACAACACAGTTTAAAGCTGTGTTAAAGTTGAGGTATGAAAAATCTGAGAAGAGTTGCTGGAAGTTAAGTAAGGTGTGATGCCTACAATGTTTTCATTAACGTCTCTCGTTCTTCTGGTTCAGAACAAGGAGCCAAATTTCGATTACATAGAAGCCAGTTTAATCCTGGAGTCAACTAATGGAGAGTTGCTGCTGGTGACAGGCTAGCAGGGAAGTGGGAAATGTGAAGGCAGCTTCTCATTTGATATTGATGTCAATCTTTGTTTAGAACTCGAGAAAACACTGCAACAGTCACTGCCTTGGCCAAACATCAATCAAACTCAAAACAGTCTAACAGCATTATGTGGTCTTCTTGCTACACTTTTCAGAAAATGCTAAATCCTTTGCTTCCATACAGTTGCTTTGTAAAGTGTAGGAAATGGCAGTATGTGGATGCTACCTGTCCAGCTCACTCTGCACAGCCCCCTATCCATTGCCAAGGTCCCCATACCCCTCCTACCATTAAAATGTAGGAAAAGTGTTTTTCCTAAATATCATCCTCACTGTTACTTATTCTTTGTTATATCATCATAAATAAATAAATAAAATAAAAACCCACTCAGTGAGAAAAAGAAATCATATTTGTAATGCTTAACAATATGAAAATATAATCTTTATCCAGGTCTTATTATTGAACGGAAGGGGGGGGGGGGTCACGTGTGCCCTCTTCCTACAATCCTTTTTTTTCCAGGGAGAATGTATCTAATAATGTGGTGGATTTATAAAATTTCAACAGCTGAATAGGAACGTGTAATTTTCTTAAAGATATTATTATTTCAGCTCAAGAAGCCTTTACGATACAGTTGCTAGACAGAAAAAGGGATCAGAGATAGAGAAGGTGACCTGTCGCAAAAGGATTCAAACCTCCTCTAACTGCAACAACTGGCTGTTCTCTGCAGCCTATATGAGCCGTCTGTTCAACCAGTTGAGTTCAGTACCGTAAACATCCTTTTTTCCCTTTTAAAATTTTTTTTTATTCTTATTTTTATATTAAAAATGGGGCAGTCTCTCCTACAGTAGTTTTGTAGACATGCCCTGATATTTTCCCCACAGATCTTCTTCAGGACAGCCTCCAGCTGCAGCTCAAACACTCGTGGTAAGCAAATTTGATGTAGGCCGCTCTTGTTTCTGACAACGTTCCTTATTTGTAACACCTCATGAAAAACAGAAGCAGCTTTTAGAGCCACTTAGGGTAGCATTTCTTCATTTCTTGGACAACTTTAATGTTTCTGTTGGTCTCAGTGAACTGATTCAGTTGGTAGCGGAGTTAGATGACTCAGCTACAAGTTAGCATTAATTCAAAAGAGATTACTAAAGTAAAGAAAATATGTGGCAGCTATCTCACATGCAGTCTATTATATAAATTATGAATAAAAGCAAGGATATTTTTCTTCTTCACTCGCCTTAATTTGAGTCTCAGTAGGTGTTGGAGCAAGGAAGGGTGGCTGTCCAACTAACATCTCAAACAAGATCACTCCCACGCTCCACCAGTCGCACAGCTGAGTGTAACCTGCACAAAAAACAGGCATTAGGTTATTTAACATGTGACCTCATTTTAAAAGAGATGTTTGCAGTCCAATCCAGCATAGATCTGTAATTAGGCAAGGCAGTTTATATGTATGGCACATTTCATGTACAGGACAATTCAAAGTGCTTTACATAAAACATTAAAAGCATTACAGATATTAGGAAATAGTAAAATAGCAGCAAAAAATCACAATAAAATCATAAATTACATTAAAATGATTAAAAGCAACATAAGTTAAAAAGTTACCGTGCAAAATTCATTCAAAAGCACATGAGAAAAGAAATGTTTTTAACCTGGATTCAAAAATGTCTACATTTGGTGAAAGTTTAATCTCCACTGGCAGTTTGTTCCACTTTTTTGCAGCCTAACAGCTAAAGGCTGCTTCATGTTTAGTCTGGACTCTAGTCTGGATCTAAGTGCTCTGCTAGGTTTATATTCTCTAAATATCGCAGATGTATTCTGGGCCTAAACTGTTTTGGAATTTGTAAACGATCAGAAGGGTTTTAAAAGCTATTCTGTGACTAACTGGAAGCCCGTGTAAAAATGTCAAAACTGGTGTGATGTGTTCAGATCTATCTAGAGATAAATCTCTAGCAGCAGTTTTCTGGACGAGCTGCAGATGTTAAATGCTCTTTTTAGGAAGTCCTGTTAAAAGATCATTACAGTAATCAAGTCTACTGGAGATGAATGCATGGATGAGTAAACTTTTAATTCTCTTGATGTTTCTGAGCTGGTAAAAAAGCTGTCAAATGAGGTTTGAGTCAATTTATTTAATAACAATTTGTTTTCCACAGCACAATACACACCAGAAGTTAGCTTAGCTCAGTTGTCAAAAACAGAGACCTAGCTGATCACTGTCGACTGCAGGTAAAACACTGACTACTCATAACTACATAATACAGCTTTAAAGTTGTGGTAAAATAATAATCTTGTTTTTGGTGGATAAATCAGTTGCTCTCAGTCATAAGAGGGAATATTTTGGCACGATAACTTAAATACTGTCCACCCTGAAAAAACGTAACTATACATAGTTTTCTAACTTTTTGGACACTCAAAATGCTACAATACAAACAATTTACTCACACACAAATATACCTAGTGTCTTATTGCTGTGTACATTGGGGTTAATTAGGGTTTAGAGTCTTTTTTAAATGCACCTCTACAGGTACAAAAAATCAGTCTGATTGGTGGACAAATACCCAACACTCTGAGCCACAGCTGCCTGCCCAATGTTCATAGCAGCAAAATCTAATTTCAAATATCTGAACAGGTAAAAAGCTGGTTAGACGACTGTCAATCATTTGACATCAGTGAATCTGCAGTCGACATCCATTTATTTCATTCTCACTCACCTTTGCGTAGCAGAACCTCAGGTGCGATGTAATTAGGTGTTCCCACCAGTGAATGAGCCAGGCAGCGCTGGTGCTGGCGGTTGGCGCGTTGCTCCAGTGTCATCAGCCGGTCGCCGCAGCGACAGTTGGATACATCATCCCAAAAGTCACTGGGCTCCATGCTGTCTTGTCTGACATGACTCCCTGGAGACAAAAGAGGAGGAATGATATTGAGTATGTGTGACACTCAAACAACTCTGCAAAAACAACTTACAATAAATTAATAATGTGAGATACAATTGTGAGAGTATTTTTTCTTTTGCATTACATAGTACCATCTCATATTAAATGGTCAGAATGTTATCAAAACTGTGTTATATCATGTGTACAGGCATGTGCTCAAGATAATATGGCATCCTCCTTGAGTAAGACAAAAAACCAAACTGCCTCACCTTTCTGGTAGTATTTGGAGTTGTGCGTCCAGCGAAAGCCTGTACACAGACCAAAGTCAGTGAGTTTGATATGTCCATCCAAGTCAATGAGGATGTTGTCTGGCTTGATGTCGCGATGGATGAACCCCATCTTGTGGACGCTCTCAATGGCCAGTGTCAGCTCAGCCACGTAGAAGCGTGCCAGATGTTCGGGAAAGACACCCATCCGAATAAGCAGGCTCATCATGTCTCCTCCAGGGATGTAGTCCATGACAAAGTAAAGGCTGTCCCGGTCCTGGAAGGAGTAGTAGAGACGTACCACCCATTCATTGTCTGCCTCCGCCAGGATGTCACGCTCGGCTTTTACGTGGGCGACCTGCACCACAGACACACAACCTTTATGCATGACGGCTTATGATCATCAGGCAAATGCAAAGAGACATAAACTGACTGTTAATGATCAGCCTTTTATTTGTTAACAAAATTAATCTTAGATAAAAATGATCTGTTTAGCTGATACAAAACATATTCCAGTGCACTGTTTGACCTAAAATTGTATTGGCTTACCTGGTTGCGGTTGAGGACATCTTTCTTGCGCAGTGTTTTCATGGCATAAAGTGCACCAGTGTCTACTTTGCGTGTAAGGCACACTTCACCAAAAGCACCTATGCCCAGAGTCTTGATTTTGACAAACATGGACTTGTCCATTTTGGCACGCCGTAGTCGGTTGTAGTTGGATTCCTTTTGATTGAGCATCTTCCTCATCTGTTCCTGCTCTGCTTCGGATAGGCCAGCCTAGGCAGAAAGGAGACATTGAAGAAACAACAAAAACATTTTATAAAAACATATTTTGTCTGAACTGTCTTATTTTGTTCAGGTCCAGCTGTGTGTTTTATGTATTTTTTCTCCTTATCCAAAGATTTCTTTTAAATAACTTTTGAATTGTCAAAGGTTGTAATTAAGGTGACGCTCATGCAAACACAAACGTGAGCTTGTTCATTTCAGAGACAACCGTGGTGACTTTTGCTGGTTCACCTTACCTTGGACATTTCCTGCTCCAGCTGAAGCCTGCGGTTGAGTTTCTGCTGGTAGGTCTTCATTACATTCTCTATGTGCTGCTCCATATAAAACTTGAATGCGAAAGGTGAGTAGGTTTTGATGCGGGACTCCCTTTTCTCCTCATCTCGCCCATTCTTCCTCACAGGAACCGGGGACGTTTGGATCTGCTTCTTGTCTTTCACCGTTTTTTCTCCCTTGCCCACCTTTGCCTTCTCTTTCACATGCTGGCTGTCCTTGCCCTTTCCACTCCCCCCGCTACCACTGTGTGTGTTTCTTGCAGCAGGGCTGCTGAGGTCCTGAGCACTGCACATGGCTCCAGCTCCTTCAAGGGCTCCTGTCTCTCCACCTGCTCCAGACATGAGCAGATTCTTTGGGTAAGGGGGTGGAGGGCAGCGTGGTTCCTGAGTAGGCTCTAGTGGGTATGTCTCTTCTGGCATGTAGCCCAGAGATTCTGTTGCCTCTTGGGCTTGAGCCGTCATCCAACCAGGGTGACATGGTCCCACAGCCGTCTTGGGCTCTGGTCTCATCACACGGATACTCTTGACTGGCGGTTGGATAGGGGGGGATGTTACAGCTGTGATGGTGTTTGGAGGGCCCAATGAGGACTCCTGTTTCCCAGCAGGAGGAGGTGCAGCCATTGGGGGCCGGACACTGTTTGGACCCGCAGAACGACTATTGAAAGAATTGGTTCTGCTGGGAACACGCACCTCCCCTCTAAATGGGCCCTGGGGCTGTGGTTGCCTGGATGGAGGGGCCCCTTCAGGACCTGGGGGCCCTGCCCAGTGGTGTTCATAGAGGTCCAGGTTGAGGCTGGCCCTAGAGGGAGTCATCAAACCCTGGGGCAAGTCTGAAAAGTCAGGGCCCATAGCTCCCACCCCACCTGGGGAACGGGACATCATATGGACCTGGTGGGAGGTGGGGCTGGCCTGTCGGGGGTGGGAGTGAGAGGAAAGGTAAAGGTTAGCAGGGTATCCACCTCCTCCTCCTCCAGGGCCGTTCTGACCCATTCCTCCTTTCCCCTGCAAGTTGACATAGTTTTCTGGGGGCGCCATAGGGGGAGGTGCCATTTTGTTCTGGAAGGAGGGGGTCCTCTTAACTCCGTAGCCTGTAGGCTCCATCATGTGCTGCCTGGGATGGCCATAGTCATAGTGTGGACCTGGGACAGGACCCCCTGGTGGCTGTGGCTGGAGCTGCAAAGGCTGGCCAGGCACATTGTAGCTCATCATTGGCCCATGCTGTTCCATGCTGCCAGGGTAGCCCTTTTGCTGGGCTCCTGGAGGGTACATGGTGTTGCCTGGGTTGCTCTGGGTGGTCATCACTGGTGGATAGTTGCCCATACTGGGAGGTCGACCCATTGGATTCCCCATAGTGGGGCCCTGTGCTGCACCAGAGGGGGGCATCATGTAGGTCATAACAGGAGGAGCACCCATGTAAGGTCGGCCCATCTCACCCTCGGGGCCATATCCTGCTGCCCCATCATACATGGGAGCCCCCAGCTGGTGATACGGAGGCATGGCACCTGCTTCACCTGAAACCTCCAATGTAGGCCGGTGGTCCATTGCATTTGCCATGCCAGCTTTGCCTACAACAACAAGGGATAACACCATTTTAGTAATGAAATGTCACTGATTAAAGTAGACTTGTTGAAATTGTATTTATACCTGGTGAAGTCTGCTTGATGACACGAACAATGAGCTCATTGTGAGGATCAAGGTAACCCATTTTACTGATGTACTCCAAGGCTGCTTCGATGTTCCTGCTACCTGTCTGCTTCAGCGCCCGCACCGCCATTTCCTGTGAAGCACAAACGTGAACAAAAACAGATCTTTAGGAACTTTTCACATGATTTACTTTGACACATTTTTCTTTATTTCCCGTCTGACTGATTGATAACTGTAACCATGTGATTCAAGCGCTTAACAAGAGAAATGTGTAGTTTCAGAATAACTGAAGGGATCTACATTTTATTACATGAAAAACACATAAGAACAGGTTGCTGCATACCTATGACACACATGTACAAGCACACATGACATTAACAGTAAAACTGCCAACATTCCATTAAAAACACAAGCATAAAAAACACAAGTAGGGGCTTTAACACCTGCATCCTCTTCACTCAGAGTCATGCACCAGTGAGTTCCTGTGTCACAAAAACCAGTGAGTTCCTGTCATAACACAAAAACATAAAAGAATGGAAAAGCCTCTTATGCATGTTTTTCTTATCAGTTTTGTAGAGAAACAGACCAAGAGGTTAATTTCAAACTATACAGAAAAAAACAAACAACCAAATCCTAAGGTGAAACGAAATTGGAAAGATGAGAAGTGAGCCAATCCTTTGACTGATATGCCTAGAAACTGAGAAAAGGGTGTATTTCATGACTAAGGTTCATAGCTGCAGCCAGGCACCAGGTTGTGGTCCTACTTGAATATTATTTTCTATCCTCAGCATTGTTAACCCCTAAATTATTTTATTTTGCAAATCATACCAAGATGCTAAAACACCACAAAAAGGCTCAGGATCCCGGACTAACTTCAGCTAAGGTTTCCTTTGCCTTCATGCTTAAACATGACATTCCCTTACATCTCCATGATATAACACTGTACTTTATTTGGCTTGCCTCCCTCTTCTTTTATATCCACAGGTGGAACATGTGGAACTGATCCAAATGCCTGCAGACTTATGTTTCAACAAGTGGGTGACTTATAAAAACTGGTGGTATGTAGGTCACCTATGTGAAAAATGTTACATTTAGGAACTCTTTTTTATCCAGCAGTTGGCATTCAATTTATTCCAGAAGTGGGAGCAAACATGTAAAGAACGAAATATGCAGAGGATTGATTGCCTTAGTTCTGGTATTTGGTAGAAATGAGAGATCCTATTGTAGATGCAAACAACTGGCTGATGATACAAACGGGGAACGAGTCTGCACTGAACTGCCTTCATATCTCTTAATATCTTTTTCACAACAGTAAACAAACAGCAACAGAATGCGAGAGAAACAACATTAAATCTGCCTCTCCCTCTCAGACTCCCCCAGTGATCCGCACCTACATGAAGAAATCCCCCTGAATGGTGTATGACCTCACTGTAAACACATTTGAACTCAAACCTCTGCCCAGCTGCAGTGACCAAGTCTTCAATCCCTCTACTGGCCACACTCAGAAACAACAGCTATTTAGATACTATTAATTTATTTTATTTTATTTAAAGTATGTCTATAAAACATTTGTTACAGTTTTTAGAAACTATCCTCTCCAACACTTGGGGTGTGACACCAAATACTGTGACCCAAACAGAAGGGTATCTTGCAGAGTCTCTTAAAAAGGTTTAAACAGACTAAATTCTTTCTTAACAGGTGTAATAAAACATGGAGATTTGCTCATAATTAAATCATGAAAATTATCAACACCAGGCAGTCAATAAAAATCAAGTGGACTAAAAGCTAAGCTCAACTTTCTCAGAATAAAAAATAGACAAATTTTAAGTTGAAACTAAAACAATTTACATACAAAACAAAGATGAGTATCTAAAGATAAAAAACAAATGCATGCATAAATATTTAAAAAATAAACCAGAAAAGATCTGTTATTCTTTTATGTTTGTCTTTACTTTTCTACATGTATTTTTTTTCTACTTACACTTTCCTAAATAAAAATTTCTAAATCAGTTACAGATTTATTCTTTTTTGTGTCCCTCATATCATTCCACACTCTACACTACTGTAACAAACACTGCCTCAATCATTTATTAATCATTAAACTGGCCTGTAAATCTAGTTTTCTTTCCAGAAAGAGAAGAATGTTGAAGCAAAGTTTCTTAAAGGAACCAGAAACTGAACTTCTCCTTCCCTTAAATCTTACTGATGGCTTTAAGATCATTGAAGAGACTTTAATATCATTTTAAAGCTTTTAAGTACCTTTAGTACTTCATTAATCACTAAGCAGACTATTTTTTTTATAGGTTACATCCAAGCTGTTTAGTAACCTTTCTTTACTTTCCACTGGTACATGTTCTTCCTTCAATTTTACTGTTTACTACTGTACATATATAAATTGTACCAGCTCTTCCTATTTAGTGTACTAAACATCTAAATAAAAGAACCTTGAGCTGTATCTTAGTGGCTTCTTATATAACAGCATTCATAATCCAAGTAACTGTCCTGATTATGATTAATATAAAATATCTTAAGAACATTAAGTTTACTTGAGAAAAAAACTGCTAAAAAGAATATACAGCCATCTGAAAACAAAAGTACCTAAATTCGCCATTCGAGGGCAGGGAAATGAAGAAAGGGCTAACAGGAGAAGATTTATCCCAGAGGAGCCATTTTCTAGCCCCACTTTCTGCTCTTTCTCAGGCCGACTGGCAGCCTGTATTCGTCAGCAGGAAACTAAATCAAACATAAATTGTTTAAAAGCAGGCAGAGCAATTGTAGGCACAGTCTGCTCTGAAAGCCAGGAAATGCCAAGGCCGCGCACTTTCTATGCTTCTGTAAAGTGTGTGCATAAGCGATGTCCATCAGTGTGTCAATGCACTAATGGATGCAATGTGCACAAGCTTGCTTTACTGTCCCCTTCCAATGCATGTGTATACCTTTTAATCCCTAAACCCAACACTGACCATACACACACACACACATACAGGACTGTTTATACTCTGTTTCCTGTGTGTACACGTATGTGTGTGTCTGTTACATTCCAGCGTAGCCAGAGGAGAGTGCTGGCTGCCAGAGCCGCCCAGTACTGTCACATTTTGTCCTTTTCTTTTCAGCCTCTCTACAGCGTTTGCTCCGCTTCCTTAAGCGCTCTTTAAAGTTCTGCTTTCTTCAAGTGATCTGAAGATAATTATACATGGATATTAGTGAGTTTCCAGACAGCCTCTGATGGAGGAGACATGCAAGATCCACACAATGCAAAATAAAAAATATATAGAGATATGAAGAAAAGCTAAATCAACACAACAAAAACAAAAAAGATCATTAATCCCTGAAGCACAAATGTCTTAAAAAGTTGGGCCAATGTCAAAACATAATTAAAAACATGTAACAAAGATTTGTAAATTATTTTAAATATAACAAAGACAACACCGACACTATAAATGTTTAAAAAAATAAAAGTTCAGCTGGGAGAGGAGCATGCAGCGCCTCTTCCCTGATAACCACTTTGTAAATGTTTGGGAACCCAGGTCACCAGCAACTTTAGCTTCAGAAGTGAAATGTTTTGCCATTCTTACCCAATACTAGCAGGAATATGCTGAAAATGAATTAACTTTTGATGTTGATACAGTATTTGCTCTTATTATAAGACCTTCCCTTAAAAACAATCCAATTTATCTCTCAGCTTTAATTATGCTTTCAGAAAAAGGACAATTTTTCGAGCATCATCTTAGTTTCCTCCATGTGGCTGATGGAGGTTAGTACAGCACTTTCTGAGATATCATTTTATGTATGCATTTTAATGTAAAGCACTTTGTATTGCATTTCTTTGTATGAAAAAGTGCTTTACAAATAAATAAAGGATTGATGGAAGAGTTTTAACCCATGTGCTTCCCAGTGGGTTTTTTAAGTATTCCTGTGCCCATGCAGTGGTGTCTATGACATAATCTGGTCTGTTTTGGCTGCAATGGTACTTAAGGGCCTGAGGGTTACAACTATTCAATGTTGGTTTTTGGCTTTTGGAGATATCTCTGACGTATTATAGACAATGAAATCTACGAATTATGTGCAATTTTACTCAGAAAAAAAATGTCATATTTAAGTGAAACCCTCACTTTTATTACCTTTGAAAATTTCTCTCTGGGAAGCTTTTTATACCTAATCCTGTGACCGACAGCATCCCACTTAAACTAATTAGTAATTGGATGCTCCAGCGTTTTTTTTTATTTTTAATATTAGTATTACAATTTCCCAACATGCATATGTTTTTTAAAACCAATTTAAATCTCTCAGTTTGAACATTTGATTTCTTATCTGTAGACTATTTTTAATTGAATGTTGGGATATATTTAAATAGATTTCTTAAAAACCTATTTTTATTTGCATTTTATAGATTGTGCCAACTTTTTAAAACCAAGAGAAGAAAGTGATATTAACAAATCAAGTTGGAAAAATTACTATAAGTTGAGATACAGTGAAAACACAAATACATGACAGACAGAAGAATGGAAGGAGTCCAAAAACAGTGCAGAGTTGAACGTGAGTAATAAATTAGTCAGAGTCTGTGTCGCCAAAACATGTGCATACTCAGTCTAGTCATGGGGCTTCATCTACAAATTTTAAGCTTTGTATCAACATAATGAACAAACTTGATATATTTGGTTTAAAACAAAACCATAAAATTGAAACTACACAGCTTAAGAGTCAGAGATATATCGAATCACCATCACAGCAGTTCTCTGCTTTTGATTGTTTGTCTCTTCCTCTTGGAGTGTGCTCTGCATGTCTGCTCTGTGGAGGCGGGTCTGGTAACCCTGGCTGTCATGGCGACAGATGTTCCTCACTTACATTCTTCAGCCCAGGAAGCAGGAATTTGAGCTATTTGCAATCTGGATAGTCACTCTCCAGTTCTCTCTCAGTTGAAAATACCCACTTTTGCAACCATGTCATAATGGTTTGTGGACCACAAGTCTCAGAGTTATCCCAAAAGCATAATCACCAGCCTACAATTTTTGCAAAGACACATAAAACTCCTCAGACAGACTGACATAACGAACACGGACGCAGGATAAGTTGTGAGCTTTTCTTCGCACAGAATGAAAAACATTACCTAGAGTGTTTTTGATTTAAGCTATCTTATTGACCCATTTCTGAGAAAGATTCCAGTTCTGGACCCAGGCAATCAAAGCCATATGGAACACGATCAGGAGTACAGATGGGACACACCAAGAGGGGCATCTATAAAACATTTCCACAGAGAGAGAGAGAGCTGCAAATGCAACAGCGCTCCTCTTCCATGACATGTAACGTTCAAGCAAAGCTACAAGTTACAAACAAAAACACATAATGGAACGCCTCCAATTCATGTCCTGTTGGCCATGTTTTTACATAAAAACACCATGTTTGTTTGCTCACAGGTTAGAGGCTGTAATATGCTTATAGTGTCTACTAGAGTCCTGCCCAGCCACACTTTGTCATGTAAACACAGCAAAAGGCATGCAACAAAGACTTTTAGTAAATATTTAAAACAAATAGGAATGCACCATCCCCTTCCTTCCTGTCTTTCCCTGTCATGTTGGCGCATGGCATGCTACTCCCACCCTTGTTCCCATCAAAAACATTTCCTCCTTATAAAAAAAAAAGAGAGAGAGAAAAAAATATGATTATGTAACACGCCACAATGGTATGCGACCTGCAGCTGGAGGAGCGGGGAACGAGGTGGAAGACGAAGCTAGCTGATAAGAGCTGGGCTGAAGAAGTAGGGCTGCCTCGACAAAGTGGCAAAGAGGGAATTAGGTGAGGGCCGTTGGAGGCCATGATGAAGAAAAATGTGAAGTGGAAGTTTTTTGTCTTTAAGGTGCCATTACAGTGAAGATATAAAAAGATATCCAGAGCAATAGTGGTGATTGTTAATACTTTTTTAAGCAATAGGAAGAAGGCGACATGACACACCAGATTTCTCACTCGATTCTATCTTTTATTTTAATTTTTAACAAATCACAAACAAAATTCAGATATATAATATAATTGCCTTGACGTCCACTACAGATTCCAACTGGTATTTTAGGCCACAAACGGATACTTGGAGCCTGACAAGATGGATTCTCTGGTAATTGCGATCCTGCTGCCTAAAAGGTAAAAAAGAACGTGCTGAAAAGACTAAATAAAGCCGGTATTCCATTTAGGTGAGCGATGACAGGCTGGCATCAGATAAGTAATAAAGGAGAGAAATATCACTAAGCCCCCATGAAATTAAATGATTAAATGTTTGTATTTGTCTTGCACTACATATCACAACTGCATCGGAATCACATTTCTACCCAACAATGAGCAAAAAACAATATGTTGTGGGTGTTCTTAATGGTATTCTGATGGTTGTATTTCCTAGAAAACAACTTATGAATAACTGTTATAAATATGTGGATTAAATTTAGGGTCTGTAGTCTGGACTCAGTGTGTTGTCTTTAATTTATATTTGAACTTCAGGTCCAATTTTTCTAAAAGGGTTTCAAAATTATCATTTAAAAATGCTTCCAGACTGACTCCGTTACTGCAACGTAACCATTTCTTAACCTTATAAGAAAAAAAAGTATTGTTAGACTTCACTTATTAATAACCTCGTAGCTCGACTACTAAGCAGCGCTGGGAAAAGATAGAGGATTTGTCATTAGTTTGAGCAGTTCTACACTGGCTTCTTGTTTCTTCCAGGGCTGACTTTAAAGTTATCCTTGCATGTAAAGCCCTTTATTGACAAGGACAAAAATGACATACCTAATTGTTTTCCTCCATGCACATTGCAGTCATTTAGCACTAGTTTACCACTTTTCCATTATAGCTAGATGCAGCATCTATCAATTAAACTCACTATCCAGAGAGATTAGAGAAACCAGCTCTATTACCTTTTACTTGCACTTTGATTTTGCACAAATGCAGAGCTGCATTCTAGTCTCTAAACTATATCATGATAATCTTCGCTAATATTTCTATGAAATGTAAATAATGTAGCTTTTTTTTTTTTATGCCCTTTTGTGATGGGTGCCTGATCAGACCACTTGAGCTATCCAATCAGAGCTGACTGGTCTTTTCAGCGACCTGACTTTGAATAAGCAGTGGAAACTTGAAAGACAGTTTCAACTGTCAGTGCAGAGGACATTGCTTCGGATATTTGCTGGTTGCACAAGATCGTGGACAATAAGCGCTCAACAATGACCACCTTAATAAGCTGTTCACTTTGACCATGCCAATACATTGAATCTATAAACTAAACTGAAATTAAACCTTGGGCATACAACCTGTGGAGGAAAATAAATGATTAAAATTGTGAAGTCACCAAACCTTATAGATTTTTTTCTTTAAGTTGATTTTGTAAATGTTAAATCTTTCTTTATGTCAAAAAGACCATTGAAATGTTCTTTCCCATTAATTTGCACACAAACTTTACTGCATTACCTTGAAAAAATTGCCAGTAGGTACTGTTCATCTAGAGCAGTGGGGACCCCCTTGATGCAAATACTAAAAAGCCATGGGACCCCTCCGCCTCACCTCATGCTGAAGCCATGCTTGGTTTTATGCTTTTAAAAGTGAGATTCTTACCATAAACAATGCATTCTGGGTGAGTCCTGTCCCACGACAAAGCCAAAGTTGAATAAACAACATATAGCCTTACTTTTTTCTTAAACTAGGCACAATGTGCTGACATTAATCACAATGGCTCTAATGTTTAAAGCCTTGGGGACCCCCTATGCTCTTTGGTGGACCCTTTGGGTTCTTTAGAACCACTGATCTAGAAAAAAGTTAATAGATTTACAGCTTTCTGTAGGCTACAAAATCAGGCAATTTCTTTTTATTATCTGTCCTCTTCCCTCTTCTGTGGAGCAAAGTCAAGTGAAAACCTACAGAACCAGTTTAATGAAAGCACATTCAGAATGCAGCGGAAAACACTTCAGATAGCTGTACTGATGTGTATTTATGATTAATTAGTTTAAACTATTTGTGTTGCGATAATGGTTTTTGGATTATGACCTTGGCAAATTGATCATGGAAGTCAGCACTCAGTTGGCCACTTGCACTAGAATTTGTTTGTTCAACACTGGGCGTTGCGAAGCAGCTGATCGGTCAGTATTTGTCACTGCTTGTTGCTGAGGTTTGTTTTAAGTGTCGGGGAGAGAATACAAACCATGAGGAAGCAACAGTCCCACAGAAACACACAGGAGATATGGGGTTTAGAAATCTTTCTGTGTTAAACTTAAAGGACGCATCTGTAGTAGCAGAACAAACGGATGGGTCTACAGTGCTTCTCAACAGGGGCGATACCGCCTCTTAGGGGGCGTTGTAATAACATCAGGGGGCGCTAGGAGCTTTAATTATGATAGGGGGGCGGTGGCGTTTCTTTTGGGGTGGCGGGATTAGCTAGGCAGTTGATGATTGACAACTTTACTGAGCAATCAAATTCTTAAAGGAAAAAAAAGAAAAAAAAAGTGTGCTGCAGATCAAAAGGAAGTAGACCCAAAGATCTATACTGTAAGAAGATGGCTCACACAATCCTAAAAAATCTCTTATTATGAAAATAACCTGGACTTGAGTGATTAATTTTAAACAAATGCACAACCCACTGAATAACTGCAAAACTGCAAAGGTTAGACAGACTTTATGATTTGGTAAAACTTCTATGCTTTTATATGTGTTGTTATTGTTGACGGGTCAAAGGAATCTTATTTTAGGATATAACTTTTCAGGATTAGTGTTTATTTTTTATTGTGCTTTTAAAATGAATACATCTCATCACACATTCTGAAATTAACACATCTTAAATATTCCCTGTACAAAGATGTTTCTTCACAAAGAAGTTTAAAACTATAAGAAACAAATCATAACCACATCTAGAATTCACAAAACAGACACTAAAAAAGTGCTGCTACTATTCTATTAAATATCTCAACTTTCCAATCCAGCCTCGGCATTAAGTTCTGTTTTTAGACCATTAAAACACAAGCGTGACTTTTTTTTTAGCAGTTCAACATCACCATTTTTTAATGAATGCTTTGTAATTATTTTTTTAAATGGATGTTGTTTGTAAAAAAGTTTTAATTAAAGTTTGATTATCATGGCATGTATTATTTCTATTCTCAAGGGACCTGGATAATATATAGAGGGGCACTGGCTCAAAAAAGGTCGCGAAGCACTGATCTACAGGAAGAGATGGGGACAAACAGCCAGAGTCTGACAAACTCCAACAGACAACAGAAAAGGAGGAGAGGCGACCTATTGGGTTGTGGCTCGACTGCAACAGAAGGAACTGTTCCACCCTGCTGCCATTGAATGTCCACTTCCTGTTTGTATTGACTGGGACCGCCTCACTCTGGTCCATTCACAATGGTGACAGCGATGGAGGTCGACTAGCCAGCACTGCAGCAGAGGAAATAGTTGTCACTGCGGCCTACAAACTCCTTTATGATGTTTGAAATGCTGGATCAGCAACCAAATGTACTTACTATAAAAATAAAAATAATTATAATTTTTTTTAAAAAAACACAGGAGAATACAGCAAATTAGGGAGTTTAAGTAAAACAAAATACTATCCACTTTCCAGGGACTAACTATCACCTTGCTAGCATGCTTGGTTTAGGTCTATTTTTCCTGTTTCAATCTCAAAAGATTATTCTAAATTTTCTAAAACATTTCCAAACTAAGGTTCTAAAAGAAGTACGTAAAGCAGTCATCGCTTCGCTAATCCGTCATTAGACGCCACTGCTTTAACAATTTTTATGTTCTTATAGGGCCACGAGTAGAAGTTTGTTCTTATTCTTCTGAAAATTAATGCGCAAGTAGTAGCTGGTTATGCCATTTTGTCCAGTGGTTACCAAGACAAGAATCAGATCCATTTAAATGTTCATTTGTTCATTTTGTTTGTTCAAATAATATCAAGTTAAGGTCTGTTTGAAAAAGAAATTGGGATTTCCTTTGACACATATTATACATTAAACAGAGATCTGAGCAGTTTATAAAGCATCTTTTTCCAGAAAAAATTAAGCTTAATCCCCCTCAGTGTCAGGTAGCAGTATGAGCTTTTGATCAAAGAAATCTAGTTATAAAATATCCCTCAATTAAATAGCTTTACATTTGAAACTACAATAAAACTTGGACTTGAGAGTAATAAAATGAACATTGAGAATATTATTACTGCATTACTGTACAGATTTAGGAAAAAATAGCTGAAAACCTTAAAAGACTGAACAGTTCTCTGTGTGATTCCATGTTTTGAGCGTTTTTGACTTTGGGAGTTTTTTGGGTTGTCAAGAAAATAGTGATAAATACTAAAAATGCCATAACATTATTAAATCTATAAGCAATGATTAGCATCTAACTGGCTAACTGTTGCTTCTAATGGAGAACAGCTTTTGCTCTCTAGTTTAAACAGAGTAGTTTTAGAGATCTTTACAAGACCAACTGAAATCATAGATCAGCCCACAGCTGTAAAATGACCAAAATCTTTCATTTCTACAGTTTCCCATCTACCCTCGTTGTTTTGGCTAAATCAAACTTAGATTTGATTACCACTTAGGAAGATTTGATTAAGTGATGTGAGCCACCCCAGCATCTGTTGCCCATGTAACTACTTTAGATAAAAAACACTGTGATTTTATGTCCGCTTTTTCAGTCCGCTGATCCCCTGATGTGGCACACAGTCAGTCCAGATGGGGAAACAAGATGCAGAGCAAGGGTCCTGCTATCAGCAAAATCTGTGATTTTGATGGAAGAATTTTAGAAATCCCCTGGGAAAGCCAACGAAGCGCCTGGAGCTCGACTGCCAGTTTACTAACAGTAAATCATCCACTCAGTTCTGCAATCTGATTTCCTCTACTCATCACTCCAACCCTTTAATACTTGGCAATTTCACAGCCACATCAGATCTCCTATTTAATTTCTAAAATATATAAAGCTCCAGATACAAGAAATTAGCAGATTTTTTTTCAGCAAAACCTGTTTCGTTAAAGTCTAAGACTTAATTTGCAATTAAAACGTGAATAAAATAGATGACCATAAAAAAAAGCTATTAGTGAGCATTAATGGAGGTAAAATAAATAAAAAATCAAATCTACTGAGCCCAGTTTCAGCCCGCTGATCCCCTGATGTGGCACACAGTCAGTCCAGATGGGGACACAAGATGCAGAGCAAGGGTCCTGCTATCAGCAAAAAACTCCACAAACAGTGGGTCTTTGTTTGTGATAAGCCTAAAATCAATTTGGCTGCTCTTCTTCACAGTGCTACGCATGGGCTTGAGCGGAGCATTTTTGGCATACCGAGCTCCATCACAGGGCCTTTGACCACAGACGCACCAGATCTTAACTTAACTAACCGCATTTTGTAAAGACAATCTGATCTAATCATCTGGTTAAGTCGCCCCTTAAACATACCTCACACACTTTGCTTCAATGCAGATTTCTACAGCTCTTAAAGAGCAGGTAATGAAAAAAAAGTTATAATAATAATAATTGGAGGGTTATCCGCCTGCTGTTCAGTCTAGCTGGGTCAGTGTGGCAAAAGCACTGAGTCAAAAACACAGGCGTCATTCATTTTCACCGATTCTGTTTCAGACCGAACACACTGGCATTTATTAAGCTGAAGAATGAGCTTCCTGGTTCAGGTTTCCCCTCAAACTGCAGCTACAAACAGCTGGCATGTAAAGACGAGGGGCTTCCAAGTGTTTCCACATGCTCGACTTATACGAGGAGCTGTTGAATTCCGGTTTTCCCTAAAGTAAATCCTTTAACATTTGAACTAATAGTCTGAAGATTGTGTCTTTACATTGACACCAATCCTCCAGCTGGAAGGAGGTGAAGTGACCCCCGATTAACAGCTTCCACGTGACCCATTTTAGCTTTGATTTCTGTGACTAGAGGTTGAGTGTGAAACAGACCCTCGTTTCCCGTGGAAACATTCTCCCTCTTCATTCTTCAGATGTGTGAATCAAATTCTTCAAGTGGAATGGAGGGAGAAAAAAAAGCCAAACAGCCCTGTTGAGAAATCCACCTGATGTTTCAACATTTCAACGCTGAGGCCTGTGTTACGTAACTGAATTGCTATAAACTTGCAAGGGGGGCCTTGATTTGTGTTGCACCTAATAGTGCATTGCACTTTAGAGCGTTTTCTTCAGAAATTCCTTTTAAACAAGGCTGAGTGGCTTCAAACCACAGATCTCAAACACTGACACAAATATTTATCTGACCAAGATATTTGATCATAAGAAATTTAAGTCGTTTACAAATAATTCTCATTAGAATATTCATTTCTTTAATAAAAATATCTGATCGACAGAATTCAGAAATATTATCAAAAAGTTTATCCAACTGAGCAACTTCACATTTATTGTTCACAGCACTCACAGAAAGAGGTGGGCTTTTAATCAGTCATTTTATGTGCATTTTGAAGATGCAGCGATGAATAAATGAATGAAAATAGAAATAAAAGCACAGTTGAGGCACACAAGTGGAGATGTGAAGTTTCCATGTTACTCACACAGCTGATCACAAGAGCGTCCCCCTGTTACTATTGACTTGACCGATATTGACAAATATAACAGAGATGATAACCTCTGTCCATTTTTCTCTAGTATGCTGCAACAAGATTAGTTCATTTCTACTTAATTAAAGTTTTATGTCTTTCTAGGGCTCACAATGGCTTAATTAACTTAATAAAATCACCCTGAAGCCATACAAAAGAACACCCTGAGTCCCATGGCCAATATG
This sequence comes from Rhadinocentrus ornatus, assembly GCA_037177495.1. NCBI lineage: Eukaryota > Metazoa > Chordata > Actinopteri > Atheriniformes > Melanotaeniidae > Rhadinocentrus > Rhadinocentrus ornatus. The sequence goes on along the minus strand of JBAMHW010000014.1, from coordinate 6,791,369 downwards.
ACAGGAGCTTGCACTGCTGCAAGAAACTCCCTCCCTCCCTGTGGCTCACCTGGTCGCAGCCTGCGTTGACGAGCTCCTGCAGCATCTGCCGGTTGACCTCTCCGGCTTCTCCTGACTCGTTGGCAAAGGGCATGAGGGACTTGCGGATTTCTCGCAACGCATTCTGGTAGTTGTTAAACTTCTGCGGAGGTCGGAGCTGCTGCTGTCGGCTGGTCGCGTCTTTCCCACTCTTGGAATCGGCCCCTCTGCCCCCCTCGGACCTGGAACTACCACCATGCAGAGCCTGGCTCACCAGCTTGGCCGGCTGCTTTAGGCCCTCTTTAATCTCCTGAAGTCTTTGCCGTGTGTTGCCCACGTATGGAGCTGCTGGGAAAGTCTTGGGCCTCATGGCCTTAGTGCCCAGGACAGGCACCTACTCTAACACACGCACACACGCAAGCACACACACAGAATGAAACACACGCCCCTATACCCTCCTAAAGATCCCTCTCAAACAGGCTGACCTAAATAGATAAAGAGCCTCCAGGAGCATAGATCAGAGGCAACGATTTAGGAGACCTCCTCTATATCCCTCAGTCGTTTGTGTCTCACTTTGTGTTTCCGATTCCTGCTGATGATGGTGGGGTGGACGAAGGCGAGGTGAAATACTACAAGCATTCCATGGTGTGACTTTCAAGGCTCGGGTTCCAGCTTATTCCAGGAATTGCAGCCACTCATGAGGGCACTGCAGAGCCAAAACATGATGATGCCAATCTGCGCCTGCAGAGGAAGGGATGGAGTTAGAACACAGAAATTGTGATTGTACAGGACATTCGTGCTTACTTTTTTTTTTGCTATCAAAGCACAGACTGGATCGTTTGCATGCTAAGCATTGAATGCTAAGTTTCAGAAGTGATATAGAAATGTGGACAGAAAGTATAAAAAAAGAAAAGAAAAGAAAACTTGTGGTGGAATAAAAGGTTAAAGATCTGGAATTCCAAATATTTTGCCACTGGTCACTTGGGACCAGTTTCGGACTATTATTACCTGGAAGCCTGAGAGTCAAATTCCATTTCAGTTGTGCAAAGCACCAGTGCATACCTTGTGCATAATTCAGGAATGCCAGTGGTTATAAAACTCCACCTGCCCCACCTCCACACCCCTTCAATTCATAGCTGCAGTTGCACAACTGAGCCCCTGTCACTGCATACTTCTGCAGCGTGGTCATTGGTAAACACCCCTCTGAGAATACAGATCTCCAGCAAGGGTCAGAATAAGTCAGCCTCCCTCCCCAACAACAGCCCCTCAGCCCGAGATTCCCCCCTGCCCCCTGCGATCGGATATTTAACACCACCTAATAATCTTATCTGGAAAAACACCCTCCAAATTTTGCCACAACAGCATTACTCCTTGGGAGCAGATGGGATGACGTGTGGAATATAAGCACATGTTCCTGTGTGCAGTTTCACGTGAGAATCGACTTGAAACACTCGTGTCTAGGGTAACAGCGAACGTGTGCAAGGTTTTGTATGCATGAAAAATGAAGTCAGAGGAGACAGACTGTACCACATGTTTGGCTATAAATCCAAAGCTCAAGGCGACTATTTTCAGCATCTCCAAATTGAACCATTTTTATGCTTTGAGACAGATTTTCTTCTGATTAAGTTTGGAAAAAAGAACACGTGTGTAAAGAATCCAGCCTATAAACAAACTGCTTACTGACATCTTCTAAATATATTCATAAATGGTATGTGAAGATATTTATTAGTTTTTGGCTTTAAGTGAAAATGTAATGCAACTGTAGTTCCTTTACCGCATTACACACATTTAAATGATGACAATGATAAATTCCTCACCTCACAAAAAGTCTGACCTGTAAGTGTTTGGGGGGGGGGGGGGGGGGGGGGGGGGGGGGGGGGGGGGGGGGGAGGGGGGGGGGGGGGGGGGGGGGGGGGGGGGGG
>JBAMHW010000014.1:6777885-6789329 GCA_037177495.1 Rhadinocentrus ornatus | reverse complement strand
AGGGGAAATTTCTCCCCCCAAAAAAAGGTTGGCCTGTGACTTGTGGGGCCCCCCCCCCCCCCCCCCCCACACACACACACACACACACACACACACACACACACACACCCCGGGAGACCCGCCTCACACCTTTAACATTTAAAAAAATGATAAAGATTTAGGTCGGGACAATCAACTGGCATTAGAAAAAATAAATTTAGATAAGCATCACTGTGTTGCTTTGATTCAAACAAACTTTTAAAAACACATTTTATCATGTTATTCCAACTGAAATTCCATTAAACTGAATTTCTCAGAGCCAAAAAAACACAACCAGCTAAAATATTGCAGTATCTCTACTTTAAGTTGATTTACTGATAAAAATACTTAATACTCCATTACCCCAGGGAATGTCATCATGGCCCCTTTTAGTTTGCTAGCATTGTTAGCATTGTGTTCTTTCTGGTGATCTATTACATCACAAAAACAATTGACAAATAGTTCAAGTAGCAGCAAATTAATACCATGGCAACCAGTAAGTTTAGACATATTAATAGCTCTGTACATTTCGTACGTGTTCTACATTTTACTATACTCTAGTCTAGAAATAATATGTATGCCGTCCTTGTTTTGGTTTTTTTCTGTTGCTTTTGGCTTCTTCTGTTACTTCCTAGTCTAAAAACTTCCTCAGGACCTGTGGTGTTAAAGGCCTGGGCTAGTTTTAAAGCAAATAAACATGCATGCAGGCTCAAATTGAGCTTCTTTGGATTTCTCAGTCTGGATAAAAAAAACGATCTAGAACACTTTCCGTCAGTCTTACATGTTCTAGATGAACTAACAATCGTAAACTCTGAATGGGACTCTGACGATCCATGCATTAAGTACATGCTTTCAGCATCTATCCCAGGCTTTGAGGTGGAAGTAACAGAAGAAGTTCATAGAAAAAGAGAATAACCCCAAGAGATAACATGCATCTTCTTCATTTAATAATTGAGCAAAAATTAAATGCACATAACTAAAAAGACATCCTGAAATAGTAAAAATTTGCTGTCAGGCTAAGTGAAAAACCCCAACACCAACAAGCTGAAAGGGAGCATATCACCACCTATTGCAGCTGAGCTTAAAATACCTGAATCAGTTGTCAATTCCTCTGATTTCTATATAGTGGAACATGGAGAGTAATTTGATTAAATGACAGATTTGAGTTATAGTGAAACTTACATAAATACAAAGGTTTAAGGTTTATTATTATTTTAGCAATAAGGCCTTTTCATACTTAATGCAACCTATGTGCTGATAAAGAGCCTCCAGGAATTTGTGTATTTTGTAGCATTCATTTTATAGACAAAAGCTCATCTTTTTTAGTGAACCAAATTGATTTTAATAGAGCACTTATACTTAAATATGGCAACTACCATGCTGTGCTCGCATCTGCACACACAAGTTAAAGAAAAAATAACATCCTTTACACTAAGTTTCAAAAACAAGAGCGAGATCCAACTGTTTCCTTCTCTTCAAAATCTTGCAGTAGCTTTCATTATGGCAAGAAAAGATGCTCTCAGTAGCAGCCCAGAGCATTTTTCCCCTGACAGAACGTCCTAACCAATCTTTTACAACAATCAGATGGTCTTTGTTTCCGCTTACAAGATAGAAAAGGAAAAAAACAACTGCTTATAACAGACATCTATTTCTTGATTTGTTTTAGTTAAAGAGGTCCAAACTTGGTGACAGTCAAACCTGAAATGGTATTTTATTAGTCAACCAAAACCCCTTGGTAAAGGACCCCTAAGCGGACAAACAGCTCAACTTACAGGCAAACTGAGCGGTTGACAGGCTTTGGATATATTTGTGGATTTTCATATTGCTGGCAGGTGTTGTCAATCTCCAGATACCAATGTGATTTATAACCAACACAGGAAAACTAGTAGATACAATCACCCTCTGGCAGGTTTAAGCGTGCAAAGATAACATTTACTTTAATAGATTTAGTTCCGTTTCAAAGCGTTTTGTTGGCAGGTGGATCAGTGCAGGAATTTCACCTGAGAACTATGGATGTGCTGAAGGCATTTCCTGCAGCACATTAATAATCTCAAACATCAAGACCCTTTCTGTGTTGGTACCAGGACGATACGTACGGGCATCATGGGAAGATGAATTGAATCTTTTGTTCAAATTTATTCCTAAAATAGTTTAACTTCCAATATGTACAAGAAGTGAGAATGGGTCGTGTTGCTGGACAAAAGCAGCTTAACATCACTACAGGTTAATGAATATGTGAGAGCTTGGGAGACATTTAGCAAACTTTCCATATTTCAGTGTTAATTCTCTGCCAACACAAAACGTACATCAGCTGGTTAATTATTCCACAACAGTCACAGAAATGGGAAACGAGCAGCTGTTTGGGTGTAATAAAGGTAAAAACAGAATGAGCTGTATAACGACAGGTGCTGAAAGACTCAACTGATGCCATTTTAAAAAAAATTTAAGTATTAAACACATCACACTTGGTAAAAAAAAAAAAACAAAACATTTAATTATGTAAAGTCATGTCAAAAACTGGAAAAAGCTAACACAGAAATGTTCTTCCGGTCCAGAAATGCTTTTAATTAGATGCAAATCTCTGAAAAAATGTTAAATGTGGGACAGGGGTATATTTAAGAAGAACAGGAAAGTTTGTAGGAATCAACAACAGTAAACCACTTTGTTAAAGGGGGTCAAGTTAGGCTGAATGGCATACAAGATTTGCTTCTTACTCACAGAAAACAGTAAATGATGCTACTGCATAACACAGAACAGTATTCCACTAAACACAAGGCTCCTGTGTTTTTCATTAGTTGAAAATTAGGAATACAATTTAAAGAAAAACATTTAAACTTAGACTTACAAGGCAAAAAAACAGGACAGATGTTTGACTTACATAAGACCAAAAGACAAAGACACTACACATAATTATAGTCCGTGTACAGAAATCAAAAACAGGATCGTAATGTAGCAATAATTTCAGCCATATCGCCCTGAGCTGCAACCCAACAAATGCAGCAACCAAACATAAAAAAAAAAAGCTCTTGAATACAGTTTCACAGTTTCTCCTCCCTGGCAGCCTCCATCCCTTTGGGCCATTTCTAAGAAAGACGCAGCCTTCACTGTGCTGACAAACTCTGTACAGACAAAAACACATTTTCTCTCTGTTTCTTTTTAAATATAGCTGGGTGGTGGGTGATGTGGGGCAAGGCTGCATAAATGTTTCCCCATCTCTGGGATCTCTTGCCTCCATTCCTGTGATGCTTCAGGCGCCGTGTCCGAGCAATGAGCATTCCATTCCACAAGTAACTACAAGTAAAATACCACCGCCGAATCACGGGACAGTCTGTGCTGACCAAAATAAACCAAAAAACAAGATGTATATAGGGATTTGTGTCGGAATAGAAATGTAGGAGGGTGGTGTCACCCTAAAAACTATATGACTTGTGTTAACTATCCAGGAAAGCCCAACTTATTCACACACAGTTTTGTACTTTACATCAACTAATACACTCCTAACCTTTTATCTCTAATTTAATCTGATTCAGCACCAGATGGCAGGAAACCATAAACTGGCAAAAGCTTTATATTTTCACAAAAAGAGTACTTACTCTTCACACTTTTAAAATGCACAAAGAGGAAATATCTGCCTGAATGAGTCACTAATTTTGACAATGACTCTTTCAGTCTTAACTTTTTATGAAATAAGCTCAACAAGCAGGTGAGCATCACTCTACATTTGTTATATTAACATTTGCATAAAACATAACAGCCTACAATATAACATAAAACTTCCTGTCATAGTGGCAAAATAAGGGTCACTTGCACAAGAAACTATTCAAATAAACTCACCTGCAGTTCCCATAACAACCACTAGGTCTTGCATCCAAAAGCAGGTATTTAGCTTGAAATAACTCAAATAATTCTGCACAGCAGCAACATGTATTCTGTCTGATAGATTTGTAAGAAGTGTGATTCATCTTGCAGAACAAGGGGTAAAACACAACTTCCTAAAAGGCAAAGTTGGTGTAGTATGCCTGAGTTGTGCAAAGGCAGAGACAACAGCTGGAGGTCCCTGCAGCTGGACAGTGCATGTGTAAATTTGAAAGATAAACGACTTTGCTTCCTTCCAGCAAGTCAATGCAATGTTTTATTAATTTCTAGCAATTTACTTTGAAATTCTCCAGCTGCTGCTAAGAGTTTTAAACAATACATACGTCTAAAAAAAAAACAAAAAAAGGACACCTGCATGTCCCTGTGAAGTAAGCGGTTCACGTCTCTCCATACATTAAATTCAACCCATACCTTGGTGCAGCAGAAGTGCCAACGCATACATCCTATGCCCTCATTTCACCAAGCTTAGCAATAAAATTCACAAACTCAGCGGACATCTGCCAGCATCTGCACTGCAGCTTAAACTTCCTGATGGCATGAGATCCAGCTGTGGAGCCTGGCAACACATAGCGGGGGTGCTGTTTTAAAGCTGAGCTCAATCACCCAAACTGACGTGATGAACAACTGTTCAATAAAACAAAAGTGTTTATTGAGTGGGAGTGCGTGTGTGGGAATAGTAGTAGCACACCTGAATGAGACAACACCAAAGGAGCTGCGTAAAACAGTTCCCTTTATCCCAATATATTTAGACAGTACTTACAAAATTATTCAGAGAATTAACACGCTATTTCAACCACATATGTGCATTATTGCATATTTATCAGAGTTGAGCTAAAGTTAAAACAATCACTGAAATGAAGGCAGGGGGATATGATCATTGCATAGTTTCTGATCGCCCTTAGAGGTGCTTAAGGAATATAATTTTCAAAATACAATTATTCAAAAATAGGCCCAAATAATAAGGTCTAAATCTGAATATCTACTTTATAACCTTTTACATAAGTTAGAAAACTATGTTTTCTGGATTGTAGCTCTTATCCGTGGGCCCCTGAACACGGAAACGTGTGGAAACCCTTGTTTTAATGCTCTGTGGCCTTCCTTACTGTACCCCAGGCAAGGCTGGGGGCTGAGAGCAGCAACACATTCCTATGCAGGGAAAAATGGAGGCAGTCCTGTTTACCCCAAATAGGCTTAAAACTGAGAGAGGTAGGAAAAAATGTTTCATTGTCTATATACCTTCATTGTAAAACACCCGTTACGGAACATTTTCCTCAGCAACAAGTTGTAGAAATAAGTCACACCACCACTCCCCTCCCCAAAAAAAGTAACTCAACTTACCATGTGATAGAAGTAGCACGAATAACTCAAGATTGGGAAGTAAATCCCGTCAAACTGTCACTTTTAAAGTCCGTTTCTCGGATTCAGAGCGCATAGATACAACAGAAAAACTCAGCAAAGACGGCGCAACTGGGTAAATATGAAGAAATGAGCCTCCATTTTCTCCTCAAACTCCAGGCAGGATCAGAAATGCAGCACAAAGTTGGACACTCGCTGCATAGTTAACATTCCACAGGTCACGTGACGGACCGACGAACGTCAGCGCGGACCCAAAGATCGTCTATTTTAGACAGAATTTACTCTGTTGATTTTTTTTAAAACTGTAATGTAAAAGCTTAAATTTATATTTGAACCTAGATAACTTTTTAAAGTAAAATTTTTGTTATTAATCATTTTACAGTTATGCAATCCAGTCATGTCTGATTATACATTACTGCAAATATATGAAATACACAGGATAGTATTTAAACATAAATCGTTTATAATTCTTATTTTTATTACTTGTATATATTCACTTATTACGTTTACTTATTTATATGAATACTCGTTTTTCTTTTCCACCATTTTCAGTTTTTAAATACTTAAAAAATATATTTAAAAAAACAAGCAAAAGCTGAACATTAAAAGTGCAGAATATGAGCACATCACGCAGTTTCTCTAAATCCAAATGTATGACCCAACTCTGATAATAATTTTTGAGGATCAACATTTTCTCTTAAGGAGTTCCTGAGGTTGCAAAAACCGTTCGATCTGTATTTTTTTTATTATTATTATTATTATAAACAGTGGATTTGGAAAAAAAAGGAGAAGTGAGACATCTTCTTTTTCCCTGCTCTCTGATCCCACATACTCAAGGTGGAGCCTCCTCCACAGACTTTTTCTTCTTTTCATTAATGAAAAAATATCAGTACATTACATTACTCAGTCACTCCTCTCTGGAATCTGAACAACTCTTTACAAATCAAATAAAAATCGTTCAAATAAAAAGTGTCCATTTAAAAAGCATTAAATTTAGTGAGTGTTAGAGGAAATCTATCCCCAAAGTCATGAAGTTATACCAGAGTCAAACAGAAGGAGATGGTACTAACGGCACTAAACTAAAAGGTTTTAAGTATTGAGGAACCAGCAAAGGGATTTGCCATTTCCCTAAACTTAAATTAATCAGTTATTGAATCAATATTACAGTAGAAACTTCTACAAGTTACTCAACATGGAAGCACATGCAACTGTAGCATAAAGACAAACAGCATGGTGGTGTAAGAGAAAAGACATTAACCATCTTCAACAAAAAGCTTCTTCATCCTCTTTTTATTTTTTAGAAGGGTGCCACATTATATATTGGCTGGTTTTTGCAAGTATCCTAAACTTAAATTGTTCATCTTTCATTTTATTTATGTAGAAATAAAACAAAAAATGGTGCTCATGTCGGAATACAACAGATTTAACAATCACTGACATCAAATATTTTACAATAACACAAGCATTTTTTTTCATCCGATAACAATCCCATAGTACACAAGAGTTGTTGCAATCAGAGGGAGTGATTACCCATTTTTAGAAAAAAAAGTGTTTTCCATGTTGCAGAGATCAGTTTGGCGAGTCAATGAGAAAAGGAGCCATATCTATTTATCAAAAGCACATGCACCAAGAAGGAAATACATCGTCTACATTACTGCTAATTAAAGACATGTTTCTGATTAAACACAGACACACACATGAGATAACAGCATTCGACTGAAAAACAGAAATGTAACCTTGACAGATAAACAGGCATTACAGGTGGAGAGAAAATTTGTGCATAGGTTACAAGTGAACAGAAATATAGCTGCTCAGAAAGGACATACAGCCATCTTTGGGTGTGCCTGAGAACAGAAGGCACATTTTGAACTCAATGCTGGTTATAACTATGAAGCAACACATGTTAAAACTCACAACCTGAATGGAAAGAGTTTGTTGTAGGAGCAACCATCACATCACATGAAAGACCTTTGCATCTCATTTAAGACTGAACGAAAACACAAAAGTCTCTGTTATGCATGACTATAATCACTTGGTTTCTTTAGACATTTTCACATAAATGGTGGATGTTTGAAAATCACCACCAATATGCAAAAAGCTTTGTGGGTTATATGAGATGTGTTTCATTTGAGTTCTGACTCAGACCAGAGGAAGGTCTAACGCATATTGTAAGGTGCCAAAAATACCTGCAGGAAAAGCAGGCACATTTGTAAAAGCTTTATAAATTAGGCACTGGAAATTCAGGACAACTAAAGATAACTTAAAAAAAATTAAGGGTGATGTTTTACTTAAACCTTTCAATTTTTTAATACATGCATTCTAGCTTAATTAGGAAAATATTTAAATGCACAAATGGGCAACTTTCCAGGAAGTAGACTGCAACTAACTGTAGCTGTTGATTAATACCAGACTTGGCCATAAAGGTACTAAATTGGCCTGTGGTATGTCCGCAGACATAGAAGTTGAATTAGTCAAGAACTGTCCAATTAAAAACACATTATGTTTCTGTTGCTCAGCAGCAATTGGTTAACCTTGATTCTAGGGGCGATACTGTTCTTGGTACAGTAGGACGTGCCACATACATCTTAATATTGTGTGAGCTGCTCCCCCTTTACAAACAACCAAGAGCTGATTTATCATCTTTTTCTGCAACAGAAAGAGGATGTTATCAGTTTTATTACAATGCAGTAGTGTTTGTCGGACATGGAAAAACAGACTGAGTTTTGCCCTATTCAGTATTCACAAAAGAGCAATGAAGACATTTCTTTGTCATCCAAGACCTCAAAAATAAATTCTTTGCAAATCCACCATTCTTTGTGAGTTGAGTTGCATAACTTAGCGAGCATACATCTCAGAAACAAAGCTTCTAAGTTGGGAAGAATTGTTGCTATAGCCTAGATTAAAATACCTAGATACTGGGGAGTGACAGAAATTAAAGCAAGTATGTGTAAATCATGTTTTGTAGAAATTATGTAATGTTGCCATGTGGATTTAGAGGGAGTCCAGGGAAAAAAGACCAAAGCAGTACAAGGAAGTAGAAGAGAATTAAGAAGCACTGGTTATTTTTTTTCTAATCATTCAAGTGGAGCAGCAGAGATGCACAGGTTGTTTAAGGCACAAGCAACTTGCACAATCTTATCAAAGATTGAGAGGTTTGACGTGCGCTCAGAAGTTGTGGTGAAGGAGCTCTCGACAGGGCCTGTGAGCATGGCGTACCTCTTCTTCACCATGGAGATTACCCTCTCCACATGCCTCTGCACATTCACTTTCTCAGAGTCCGTATCAGCCAGTGGCGAGCCCTCTGATCTCCCACAGGTCTCTTCTTGGCAGTTGCCAGCAATTTTAAACAGGGCTCCTCGTGCGGCTACAGACTCACCAATGTTCAGGTCCCGAGTCGCCAATACAACATCACCTGGGAGAAGTTTGCACAGAAATCCACAGCCCTCAGCCAGACTCTTGTCACTTGCATTTCCCAGCACACCCCTGGAGACGAAGGTGACAACGCCTTGTGGAGCCACACCAATTAGATACTTCAACACATTATAACTTGACCCCACCCCCTGAGAGCTTGGAAGCAACCTCTGTTGTTGTTGCTGCTGGTTGCCCTGGGAAACCGGCTCCTCAAAAGGCACTGTGAAACAGTCTATGATGACAGCACAGTCTGGGTGGGAGCTGCGCAAAGCTGCTGGGAGATTTTTCCGGAGTTCAGCCCTAGAAGGCCAGAAGACAGCTGTCGGCACCAGAGTGGAAGACATGATGTTGATCATCTGATGTACCGTTCTGGTTACCGTGGCAACTTTGACTCCAAAACGGTAGGCGAGGTCTTGATTGCGGAGGTCTAGACGAAGACGCATTAGTGTCATCAGAAGCTGCTGGAACTTAGAGAGCTTCACATTCCTCATTCTTTCCATGTGAGGTGCCAGCAGCCACATGACCGTCTCTAAGACAAAGTAGTTGGGTAAACCAGTGTAAAACTTTACCTTCTCTGCGTCGTTCCTCAGAGAGTTCTCAGAGAGAGACATTTTCTCCACAGACTCTCTGAGAGCCTGGTTCTCCTTCTTCAGTGCTTTCAGAATGTCATCAAAGTTAACAGACACATCAGACGTCTGAGCAAACTTTCCTTTCTTACAGTCACTCACAGATTCCTCATCACTGTCGCCATCTTCATCAGCGCTGAGGGAAGATGATGCGCTTTCCTCCTTAACAGCCTCCTGCTCCCCACCCTCAGTACGCTCCTCCTGAAATGGATCATCTGCAGCTGACCTGCCCTGGCCCTGGAGGAACAGCAAGGCGTTGGCCGCCTCCACGTGGGCCTCCTGCTTGTCTGGGACCTCTACGGCACCTGGCTCCTTCATCTTTGAGGATAAGGGAACTGCTGTGAACACAGAAGGAACATAATCTGGCGAACGTGGATTCTTCACCTGTTTACCTGCATGTTGAAAATAAGGAGAATATAGAAATCCTGATGTTAGACACTTTTCTCTGTAAAGTTTGAGGACAAACTACAGTCGGCAGACAGAAATCTTTCTTTTATTACTATTATTAGAAAAAATACATTTTAAATAATTTTAACTTTAAAGATTTAAAGTCACTCAGAGAGCTCAGAGCACAGGTAGGATACCAAATTAATGTTGTTAAGGGTTGCTTCACTGAGAAAATCTGCCAAAGTTCAGCAGTGCTTTAAAGAACTCAACGACGGTATGTTAATATAAATATAAAGATAATTGAGGTAATGGATTATCAGTGCCTAAACTCCAATGTATTCTACTGAAATTATACAAGCTATGACAATAAAGGAACTATTGTAATCACATAAAATATTCAGCTTAAAAGAAACTAAAGACAACAGTTTTCCAGTCTTACGTGAATCCCCCAGAAGTCTGTTATTAACCTTACCAGGTGAAATAAAACGAAAACTTTGGGGCCTAGTAAAGGATTTCATACAGCTGTTTTACAGTTATTTATTTTTGTGGGCACTTTGGCAGTTGTTTCCAAACGCGAGGACAATATCTTAAAGGACACAGATGTTGATGTTTGTGATGTGATTTTGTGGCAACCTTCAGACTGACACTATAAACTAAAGCTGTCAGCCATTGCAAGGTGAGATGTAAGAAACTTATATAGCGTAGTCTGTATATATTCTCTAATAATTACAGAAAATGTAACTTCATATACGCTATAAAGTAGAATTTTCGTGCACACCAAAACATACTACAGAGCATAAAACAGCAGCATAGCTAAAATTTTAATTTGTGTCTTAGAAATTCGCGCTGCACTAGATCAAATCTACCGCTGGGGTACGTATTTCTTTAGACTTGTGCTCATTTCATACCTGAGATGAAGTGACTACTACACAGCCGACTGCCGTCGTTAGGCACCCAGCCCTCTCGGTTAACGGCAGCTATCCAACGTTGCTTCCTCTCAGGGTCCCGGGGGAAACGGTAGAAAGATACAGTGGTGCCGGGCGTTCTTCTGTTCCTACAGCCTGCTACCACACACGTGTGAACCATAGTAGGGCTACAGACACGCGTGGGAGGTGTGTGTGGCTGTTTGTTGGGTGTTTTGACTCCCAAAATGGTGGCCGACTAAAGGATATCCGAAGGGGGAAAAACAGTTAACCGTCGTTTGCCTATGTCGATCTGATTGGACCGTCTCATGGTGACGTCACCAGAATCAGATCAATAAAAAAAATAAAATAAAAAGTATCAGTAGGAAAACATTTGTTAGGTCAAAAATAAAAATTAACACGTGGCTTTTAAAAGTTTTTACTTTACTACGCAAGCTCATTGTGGTAAAAAAAAGACATTAAAATAAAAAAATGACGAATTTTAATTTTTGGTTAAATTCAATTCAGCTTTATTTTTATTGTTCCAAATGACAAAAAAAAGTCATCTCCAGCCGCTTTATTATGCAATTCGTAGTAATCCATAAAATGGAACGACCATATTATTGTGTGCGTGTATTTTTTGTTTATTTTTTTTATTAACCTTGTAAAAACGAAGAACCCGCCTCACTTGTGTTTTAAATACTAGTTGCTAGACTGGCTTCAAGCGGTGGTACAGAAGAAAACCCAGAGTGCCACAAAACTACCAAAAGTAACTTATTTTATCAACATGCGTACAGTAGCCTTTGTTTGCAATTAGAGGTCAAACGTTTCCTGTAGTTTTTCACCAGGTTTGCACACACTGCAGGAG
>JBAMHW010000014.1:6763536-6775446 GCA_037177495.1 Rhadinocentrus ornatus | reverse complement strand
GACAGTCATGTTTAGCTTCTTCCATTTTCTGAGGATTGCTCCAACAGTGGATCTTTTCTCACCAAGCTGCTTGGCAACTGCCCCGTAGCCCTTTCCAGCCTTGTGGAGGTCTGCAATTTTGTCTCTGGTGTCTTTGGTCAGCTCTTTGGTCTTAGCCATGTTAGTAGTTGGAGTCCTACTGATTGTATGGGGTGGACCGGAGTCTTTATGCAGCTATCGACCTCGAACAGGTGCTTCTAATTTAGAGTGCAGGTGGGCTTTTTAAAGGCGGACTAACAGGTCTTTGAGGGCCAGAATTCTAGCTGATAGGTGTTCAAATACTTATTTGCAGCTGTATCATACACATAAATTGTTAAAAAAAAATCATACATTGTGATTTCAGGATTATTTTTTTTGATTATGTCTCTCGCAGTGGACATGCACCTACAATGAAAATTTCAATGTGAAAGACACTAGCTACAAGAATCAGGCACACATTTGTTTATTCAGGAAAAAGTGTCAAAAAGTAGAAACTTTTCCCAAGAACATTAAAAAAAATTATAGAGAAAATTATTTCAAAATGAAAATTTGTATGGAATTCTTCGTAACAAAGTTGGAATCCACATAACTTCTTTACATTAAATGTGTGAACATCAGTAATAAATGTAAATTCTTGCTGAATTCATGCTGTTCATGTCACAATGTGAAAATATTTATGATGCCAACTCTTTTTGTTACTGCAACAACAATGTGTTTAAATGGAGAAAAAGTGCAGCTACTGAGCAAATTACATGAAATTTAGCATTTAAAATATCAGTAAAAAATAAACACTAACTGGAACTTGTGCAGTTTTATGAGCTAAATATGAGTTACTCAAGAAAAGGTACAACAGTAAGCTAAAAACTCATGTGTAATTTTATTTATTTGTATCCATTAAACCACGAAATAGTAAATGCCTCATTATACACTGGAATTATTTGCAGTCTAAATACCAACCATGTCCACTCTGTCAGACTTCGAGGCGCCTTTTTTGCAGCATACATATCAATTTCTTTACCTTAAAGATAAAGGCTTCTATTAGTCCAGCAGCGTTTAGTTGTGTGTGATCAGTTTGTAGGCAGCTGTGCTCAAAACTCCATCTACTTGCGTCAGCCTCTTAAGCTCTTGTAGACAGAGGATGTATACGGGGGCCAGGGTCCCGACGTTGATGATCTTCCTCAGCAGCTCTGTCGTCAACTCATTCACTTCTCCTGCAGATGGCACCACAGAAGCAGCAGCTTTTAATTTCAACAAGTGCTACTTCTCTTAACAGACTGGATGTTTTACATGTTTAAAAGTTATTTACTATACATCGCTAACATCCAAATAGCTATATCAGTAAATCTAATGCTTCGTATTGATATCTGTGCTGGCTGGGTTGTTTTTAAAGCCAAATAAATTATAAATTGATGACAATAACATAATAAAAAGAAAGAAATGATTATTAAAAAAAAAAGAAAACACTGGTAAAAACATTACTGGAGCACATAATTGGGTGTCTGAAGTCAGTACAAAATCAAAAATGTGGAAGTGAACAGAATCACTAGAAACATTATAACTGGAACCACCTAGATTAGGATGTGATCCTAATGTACACCGCAGCACTAACCTCGATGTTCCTCTTTATATCTGTTGATGTTGTGGACTGCCTGGTTGAGGCTGCTCAGATTCATCCGCCTCAGGTAGCTTGGTAATGTCTGGAACTCACTCTGTGACACCACAGACAAACTCTCAGTTTGTGGAAGAGAACTGGATGGAAGAAAACATCTTACGGTTATCTTAAGGTCGTCTCACCTCTTCTACCGATGAACCCAGATCTAGATGTAAACAGTGGGGTGACCGAGCTTTCTCAGTTCCTGTTAAGAGGCTCTGGAATAAGCTGCCCCCTGACCTGCGTCTTATCTCGGATCCGGTACTGTTCGAGTCTAAACAGAAAACTTATTCACGATTGCTTTTAATACCTAGTAATGTGGTGACACTTTGATCTTATTTTATTCTGTTTACTTTTTACTCTTCAATGTTTTCTTTTTATTACTCATTTAAATTTCTGTATTTTTATTGTAATTCCTTTTGTGTGGTTGGCTTTAATGATGTTTTATCTTTTGTAAAGCACTTGGTTCACCTGAGAGTTGTTGGAAAGGGGTGTACAAATAAAGTATTATTATTATTATTATTAATAAATGCGTTTCCTGAATCCTCATCTTTTTGCACTCTTGGATTTAAAACCTCACTGTTCCAAATGGAAAGCATTACATTTGACTCATTAATTACACCTTCTTTCTTACAAGGTTTTCTGGCCTAAATGACCCTCAAGCATCGAATCATTGAGAAAAAATTCTCCAAACACTTCAAACCTCTTTTCGCCTGAAATAAATAAAAAATTTGGTCTCTTATATAATAAAAAGAAAAAGAGTATTTAAGCTGTAAACCCAGTCCCTTGTTTTATAATCTTCTGTATATTCTCTTAACTGACTGTATCTGTTGAAAATATCTTAAATAATATTTAACTACACAACAGTGGTTTGGTTTTCAGTAGACTCAGTTTTAGAGGGAAAGCTTAACTTATAGACAATATGAATATAAATCAGGCTGTATTGCACAATAAATAAAAGGTAAAATTAAACTAAAATAATAAAAATGTCCAGTAGAAACAGATGATGATTTTAGAGTGCAGTATTAGTGATCGGATAAAACATTATTACAAAGATTAAGCATGTTTCCTGCATGCAAGCAAAAACAGCCTTTTTGTTGAGGGGATACTTACAGTTGAGCACGCAACCCAATCAAAAACTCAAAATTTAACACATTTTTTTTAAGTTACTGAAAGTTAGAAGCTTGTTCACCTGTGTTTCTCTTTAACTGGCTGGATATGCAGGTGAATATCTGCAGTGGCTGTCTTCTTCATCTGAGCCTGGGACACAAGCTACAAAACAACAAAAAAGTTCATTTTTGCATTTCATATATTTAATTTAGATGCTGTGAATATCGAACAGATCTAAAGTATTTCCTGGTTTTTCTTTTTTTAACTTGTGGACAAAACAGTCACTAAACCACACTGTAACAGTATAACTGTTAGCACCAGGTACTATGTGTAGATTATCTGCAGGTACAGTTGGACGAGAAGAGTTAACGCTTACTTTACATATGTCCTGTGTAACAGAGCTGAGGTCTGGCATCTCAGGGGTGCTGGGCTCTTGGAAATTTGTCCTGATGCGAGGCGTCCCCAAGCTGAACTCCTGGGATGGTCCATCTGACTTTAGTCTGTTGACAGTAAGGGCCTCTCCCACCTTTTCAGTCTCGCTCATCTTTAGGATTTTCCCATTTCTCTGCAGGTGAACGTGACACGTACACAGATGACCAAATAATAAAATGTATGTATGCTTTTTTTTTTAGTTATTTTCCCAGCATATAAATGAAATGCAATTTTAAGAAATTCCAACAAAATTTTTGAGTAATTTAAATTAAATATTAACAAAATGAAGAATGCTAATGAGGATTTCTTTAATAGAACATAATCATGTTTTTTGTCAGGGTTACTGTAGCTCAGTAGCATTTTGTTCAATTTAAGAAAAATATCAATTTACATTTTTTTAAACATATTCTATTAGTCTTATTGGATCTTAAGGTTGTATTTGGCTGTTTGCACTTTAGTAGCTCTCAACTTTGAATTGAATTAAGTGGATATATAAAAAATGGTTCAATGAATGTAAAGTTTATTACAATAAACGGTTCAGTGTCTGGACTTTGACTCAGCCACTTCAAAACATTTACTTCATTATTTTTAATCCCCCCCTTTATTAGGGGTGGGAGGTCATTTAGGATAGTAACAGACCCATGTCACATTGTTAGGGTAGAAAGCAAATATTTTACTGTAGCCAAATACAATCTATGCCAACCAGACTATGATTTATTCCTAATATATGGATGAAACATAAAGCTTATCTAATTATCATTCCACTCAAATAAAAACATCTCACTGAATTTCATCTTTGACCTAACTCCTAATCCTGTGGCCTTCTATATTATTGCCTTTGGTCTTACACTCTGTAAAGTGTTTCCCAGATCAGACTCCAGGTTGGGCATCTCTGGCATCTGCTTGACCTCCATATCAAAAACAGATATATGTGGCACATTATATTCCCAGGAGTGTTTAAAGCCAGCTGCTTTGTTACATGGAGATGTTTGAAGTTCGAAGATGTTGCGGTCATTGTCAGTCTGCATGTCGATAGGCTCCGGCTGCCGTGCACTCTGCAGACACATGAAAAAAGGCTTAAACTACACTGTTAGACCTAAACCAGGGATCACCAACTACAGACCACTTGGGCCATGTTTCCCTGCTGCAAAACCTGACTCAAATCAATAGGCCATTAAGAGACTTGAGCAGAACTTTACAACAAGCTTTTGGAAAACTTTCTCATTTGAATCAGGTGTGTTGCATCAGGAAAACATTTAAAACTTCCAGGATAGTCTAAAATCTGCAGGACACTGACCCAAGAGGTCTGGAGCTGGCGATCCCTGGATTACACTGATGTACAGCTGCTTTTTAAAATTTTTTAAATATATATACCTTTTTGGTGCTGACCAGTCGGTTCACATATGGGGTTTGAAATGCTGGGACCTCAGGGGTAGTAGGAAGGATATCAGGACGGCATGGGGATTCTGGGTGACCGTTACTTTGAGCTGGTGGTGAGCACTGACCATTTGTTTTTTTTATCTTCAACCCATGGGTACAGAGTACAGGCGGCTCTGGGGATGCCACGTTGTTGACTAAAGATTAAAAAAAATAAAAAAAAAATAACAGGAGATAAGCAAATGGGTTTTACTAGATTCTCACTTTTGTACATTTTATTAGCTCAATTAAACTATTTGAGATTTCTAGTTTAGAAAATGCGCTTCTCTTCTACAATACTCTTAGGCAACAGTTCTGAAAAAAGAATGTTGTAGTTCCAATGTAAAGCTTTTGGGATCAACATTATTGGCAGAATTCATTGCATTTCTTGTTTATGAACAGTTTTATTTTAGGTTTACTGCCATAATCCTTAAGTAGGACAGAAGAGACAAACACCAGTTTTCACTTACATGATTTGACATGCAGGGTAAGATAAGGTTAATTCAGTTGGCTGGAGTCACTTTCACCACTAGATGTCACCAAGTCCTACATAACATTTTTTGTTCTCCATAGTTTTGTTCAAACAGTAGGAATAAAAATCAAGTTTTTTTTCAAAACATAGGGATAAGAATTTAATTTATTAATTTGTGTAAGAGAGCTATAACAAGAAAAAAAAAGTGAATTAATCAATTAAAGCTAAAAGTGAAACAACTTAGCACTAAATATGAGGAGGAAACTAATGACGCCATACCTTTTGTCTGCAAACTCTCCACTACAGAGTTCATTGATGGCGCAGGTATGTCTTGTAGTGGTCTGATAAAGAAAGACACTAATGAACGACGCAACAAGAATCATGACTTTAAATTCAGACATCCATAGAAGTAATGCTACAAGCACCGTTTGTTACAAGTTAGCTCAACATCTATTGTTACTGTGTATGTATTGCAGTGCTCATTGTGCTCTACCTTTGGGAATTTTTTACATTTTTCCGGAAAAGGTCCATAGTGAAATCATTGTTCAGACACATGGTGTGCTCTGAGATACCAAAGTCGTGCATCTGGGGAGTCTGCAGTTCATCGTCATCCATCCGCAGGGTGCATTTAGGAGTTATGGCCATGTGGGGTGGTGCAGGCGTGTTAAGTGAAAGGTGTGGGAGGCTCATCTCAGGCATAGGGGGGACTTCAGAGCCCCACTCCGGGCCAGCCAGAGCTCTCTTCAGCTGCAGCTCAGACAGACCGAAGTCTGAGAGCTGAGGGGTTCGCATCACATCAGTGAAGGGTGGTTCCATTTTCTGAGATGATGAGCAGTAAAGCTCTTTATCCTCCTCCTGGCTTCCCTCAGCTCCTACAGTTGTGTTAGTTCCATCCTGTTCTTCTATTTTATCGGCAGCCTCCACTTCTTGATCTTTTGATTCTGTGTAAGGAACAAACAAAGTTAAAAGCACATCTGAAGTACAGTTTTCCAAAGCTTTTAGTAGGTATCAAAGAATTATCAAGCATTTTGCTAACAAACTAGATGAGTCCACTACTTACTAATTGGTCTCTGGACGGGAGCTTGGTAACCATACTTCTCCAGGTGAGTCCTGAGTGTTTGGATGTCTTTGTATACCTTCTGCTCCATCACTTTACAGGCTTTAATGAAACTGCCCACTTCATTATGTTGAGCTTTCTGCTCAGCCAACTCACCCTGGATCTGTACCTACAAAGACCGAACAGGAGATTACAGGTCCATAGATTTAGATTTTATGTGATAACATTCTTTACAAAGCTGATGTGCTCTGAAGCAATTTAAATAGTAAAGAACAGTATCATAAACTTACAAACTTAATTTAATTCTTTATGTTGATCTAATAAATTACCCTACTCTCCAGATAAACAGACCAATTGTTAGGAGTTTAGTTTAGACTTATAAATGGCACTGCAGTTCCCACTCTCATCTGATCTGGCTTTCTAGAAAACAATACTTAAGGTTCAGAACCAACCTAAATATGATTAAAGAGTCCAAAACTTTGCATCAGAGCAAGAACCAAACTTGTATTTGTTGTTCATAGTCAGGTCCATAGCGAATGTGTTCACATTCAGTGTATGCACTGTACAGCTGGATCTGATCACACACATGGTTTCTCACTGACCCGCCACAGGTTTTTTGTACCTTTCTATAAAGGAAGAAATTTTTTTGTTTTTATTTCTTTTTCTTAAATGTTTCCAAAATCTGTGTGGACGAGATGAATTTGAGACTGGTTATGTCTGATTTACTAACACAAGTATCAAAAAGGCTGAAATATACAAAATGATACAAAAACTGAATGGGGGGGGGGGGGGGGGGGGGAACCAACGGAACTCAAGAATCCTCCCTCCAACCCAAACCCAAACCGTTTCAAACACCTCCGGTGCCCCCACCCACCAAAACCACCCCAACCCCCCCCCCCCCCCCCCCCCCCCCCCCCCCCCCCCCCCCCCCCCCAATCAACCCAAATGATAAATCCTTCCTTTAACCCAAACCTCAACAGTTTTAAAACAGTGCAGGATCATCATCATCAAAAGCCACTCACAATTCAAATAATACCTGGTTGTATCTAAGAATTATGGTGGCCACATCATTGTCATAAAGTGCTCATATTTATGTTAGCAGATTTAAATAAGTTTTGCAACTCCTTTAAGTTTTCCTAAAAATGTATAAAGAAATGAAGGGTGGTGCCTAGTCTTCTACATTATACATTTCAGATGAACATGTTGCACTTTTTAATCCACTCCTTTTATATGAAAAAATGTAACTTCCAGGGACTTTACAACTTTATATTTTACATGAAAGAGTAAAACAACTATACTTAACAATAAAGTCGTGTGTAAGTATAACAACCACAATGTTGGCTGTTTTATTGCAAAGGATTTTTACGTTTGATACTTTAAGTCTATATAGCTGACACGCCTAAGGTAACTTTATCAGACATATCACTGTGCGTTTGGTGTATATGAGCTGAGTAACTGCTGAAAATGTGAACCAGCACGTTCAGTTGTAAACATATATAGTCTATGGTTGTAGCATAACGTAAACACGTACCTTTAGATTACCAACTTCACTATTCACCTCATGGTATGCTCGCATCCCTCTGGCCATGTTTTCTGAAATAATAAAGTATTCATAATAAGCACGTGCAAAATAAATATATAGAACAGAACCACGGGTGTGCGTTTCACCAGGTGCCTCGCCGCTGTCCCCGTCATCGTTGCGGTTCTCGAAGGTGTGTTGGAGCCTGGCGGTTTCTGACTCTAAAGTCACTGCCAGTTTTCTCAGTTTAGAGAAGAACTGGGATGTCGGGTCCATTTTCAAGTAGGAGTCCAAAATGTTTTGAAACAGTCGAAAGCAAATTCGTAAAAAGCTGTCAAGTATTTGTTTTGGGGTCTCTTCTTATGCTTCAGGAAAAATAAATTCGATTTTAGCGCCTTTTCCGGTACAAACGGAAATAAATTCTTCTTCGTCTTTTTATTTTCTTTTTAGCGCTAACGTTCTTACATGAGCGCCCCCTATGTTGACAGTTGGATTTTTTTTAAACAGTTTTCTGTTTAGTACCAGCTATTGCTCTTTTTATTGTTAAGTTTCCATAAATCAAGTATCCATATCTTATACTATGTTCTCCAATTTTCTGTTCTACAATCTACAGTGTCTCACACTGTTAAATAAAAAGGAGGATCAGTGATGGTCATGTTGCTTCGTCAAGGCTGGATTCAGGCCCATGTGTCTTTGTGAAGGTTGCATTAATAAAGCCATATACAAGATGATCCTAGAAAAACATTTACTTCCTTGTGCTAAGACTCTGCTCCCTAACTCAGAGGATTACAGCAGGTCAATCCTCCAGGCTACATGGCTAGGGTCTGGATGCAGGATCACCACATCAAGAGCCTGTCATTGGCAGCTCAATCTCCAGATCTGAACGCTGTTAAAAACCACTGGAATGACATCAAAAGGAAGATGAATGATCACGAACTATCAAGCAAAGCTGAGCAGTTAGATTTTTTGTAGAAAAAGTGATAGAAAGTTTGAGCAGTTGAGCAGTGGTCTCTTCTTTTTTTTCTGGAGCTGTATAAAACACACTGTAATTTTCCTCATCATTCTCTAAAGTTCAAATGAAGCCAAAGGTTTCATCCAATACACACACTGTACAGGTGAATGTATAAATATGGACAAACTCCAAGGGTCATTTCAATCTTACTAACCAAACAACTGATGTGAGCTGTAAGGAAAATGTACAGGGATTCAGTTTTGGTTGAGTAAACATCAGTTTTAGTCTCGTTTAAACATGTAAACATAATTAGTAAAAAAACCAGCTCTGGATTCATATAAATGTTTTTCTAGCCAGATTTTGGAGCCAGTAGTTTTCAAATTATCAAAATAGACTTTATGAAGAAGATTTTTTACCCTTTACTTCCACATATGGAAGACTTTTTAAAGGAATTCACAAGACAAAGTTGTGTGTGGTCCTTTTCTAGGAGGGATTTACTCCAATTTATTTGGTAATGCCATAGCAGAAGAGAAAAGTAGCCTTAAACAGCCTGGACCACACTGATCAGAAGCAGAGACAGACATTACAAACTTGACTTGACATTATTATTATTATATAAAAGACATACATGTTGAGGTCAAATTCTTGCTAGTTTCACTTTAAGTTATTTCTAATGAAACTCACCTTATAAGTACAGAAACACAACATAAGATACAGTGGCAGCATCTTTCATAGCAACATCCTGGCTGGATTTCTATGAAGAAAAAATCAACTTACTGAAGAGCAAAAGGCATTAAAAGTAAACACAGAGCTGTTTATGTTTCTAAAATGATAAGTTACTGTAACTAAACTCATTAGGCTAAGTGCATTATGTAAATGTACATAATTGAACAGACACACAACTGAAACATTCCAGACTAAAGTTTTTTTATCAGGCTTATCCTTTTTATTTTCTGCTGTATTATTTCAGTAGATGAGCACAGCAACCATTTAATGTAATAATCTTCCATGTTTTTGATTTAAGGGAAAACAGAAATCCTTCCTAAATCTGAGAGTCTACAGTTTCAATTACTCCTGATTGTATGCACATGTGTTAAAGGAAAGAATATTAGTGTCAACCTCTGCATAGGATGTTTTTGGAGAGTAAAACATTGACTTAAATTCACAAAACTAATTATGAATGAAACAATCGGAATTGCACAAGGCAATGAGAATAAATTATTCTTCTATTTTTTGTGTTTTCACTATCAGGTCTTCCTGCTCTAAAAATAAGTTTGTCTTGTACCATATGGTTCCCTTGTAGAAATACCAAATGTTCTGTAAAGCCTAATCTGGAAAAGCCCTGTGGACAAAGCCATATGGTTTCTTGTTATGTATATATAAAGCCCATTGGATGTAATTACATAACTATAACCAAGAAAGAGGAAATAACAAATCGCAGGTCAGTACTAGTAGCAACATACACTCACTGGCCACTTTATTAGGCTAGAACTGGGTTGGATCCCCTTTTGCCTTCAGAATTACTGTAATTCTTGGTGTCATAGATTCAACAAGGTGTCGGAAACATTTCTAAGAGATTTCGCTTCATCCTGACATGATAGCATCACACAGTTGCTGCAGATTTGTTAACTGCACCTCCATGATGAGAATCCTCCCAAAGGTGCTTTAGTGAATTAAGACCTGGAGACTGTGGAAGCCATTGGAGTACAGTGAACTTATTGTCATGTTCAAGAAACCACGGTCAGGAACAATACTCAAGTAGACTATAGTGTTTAAATCATATTCTATTAGTATTAAGGGGCCCAAAGTGTGCCAACAAAATATCCCCCACACCATTACACCACCAACAACATCCCAAACCGCTGCTACAAAGCAGGATGGATCTATGTTTTCATATTGTTTCTCTTCTGCTGCTGTAACCGATTTACTTCAAGTTTGGTTGTGCTGTGTGTTCAGAGACGGTGTTCTGCATACCATTGGAACCAGTGGTTATTTCAGTTATTGTGGCCTTTATATAATCTTGAACCAGTCTGCCCTCTGAATTCTGACATCAACGAGACATTTTGGTCCAAACACCGGCTGCTCACTGGATATTTTCTCTTTGAATGATTCTCTGTCAACCTCAGAGATGGTTGTGTGAGAAAATCCCAGTAGATCAGTTGTTTCTGAAATACTCAGACCAGCCCATCTGGGCCATGCTCAAAGTCACTTAAATCCCCTTTTTTCCTCAATCTGATGCTTGATTTAAACTTCAGCAACTCTTCTTGAGCATTTGTACATAACTAAATGCATTTAATTGCTGACATGTGATTAACTCATTAGCTGTTTGTATAAACAAGAAATTGAAGAGACTTACCTAATAAAGTGGCCAGTGACTGTACTTATTCCTATTCTGTTAAAACATCTCCATAAGGACAAATGAAATGATTAAAAGATGTTCAGCATGCATATGTTTTCATTTTGTGTGTATGTGTTTAGGGGTCTTCCTCATGCAGGAGAGAAAGAAGGCAGCTTTACATGTCTGTGTCCAGAAATCCTTCAGCTGATACTTTATCATATATGGCTTTTGTCTAATATGAGCTAGATGCAGTCATTAAGTTTTATGTCTACAGATTATTTAATGCTACATCTTTAACGAAACTGATTGTTCTACTCAGTCTGACTTCACCAAGACGGCACCCTACAATCACCTGATGGGAGTGTTGGAGCTAGCAGGCCAACCCACGCTTCTGGAGGAGGTCATACCAGGGGTCAAATCCCAGCATTTGAGCCTCAAACCCAAACGCTGAGGGCAGTGGGAGTTTAGCTTTAAGGCTGGTGATGGTGACGCACTCAGGGTGGTAGCATAAGGTTTTTAAATATCCCCATCAGGAGTCATTAAATTTTAATCTTCTTTTATTTTACATGTCATTACGCAGTGCCACGCTAAACCTGAGGTGACACAACAATTCAACCTTTTCTGCATGAATGCTTTCTCTCACACATTTTTAGTAGTTCTATCTTTGTGAGGCCCCTTACTGACATAATTAGTTCCCTAACATTAACCACGCTCTGTCTGACCCTTAAACCAAAACTTTGAGGTTGAGGAACACTTGCACTAACAGGACTAGGGAAGTTTGCATGCATCTTTAACATGGGAACGGCACATATTAAGATCTAAGAAAAGAAGAATGCAGCTGTTTCTGTATGGTATTAAATATTCAGCTTCTAGACAAAAAGATGTACCAGAAAAATAGTCAGATCATTCGGGGGGGGGGGGGGGGGGGGGGGCACGTTTGCCTCC
>JBAMHW010000014.1:6746330-6763436 GCA_037177495.1 Rhadinocentrus ornatus | reverse complement strand
CCCCCCCCCCCCCCCCCCCCCCCCCCCCCCCCCCCCCCCCCCCCACCATACTGTATTCATCTTCTTGGAATGAAAATAAACTGAATATTTAATTCTGCAGAGCTGTGACCTTCTGTGTCTTTCTTTCTCGTGAGCTGAGTTGGCAAATTTTCTTTTGCCAACACAGGAACAAATGCTTTTCTACTAAGAAGCAGCAATGACAAAGCTTCAATGACTGGAGAGTTCAGGCTTCAGGAAGATACAGTAACCATCACACCATCACAGAATACTTTAAAATATTAGATTTTAAAGAAAACTCTCATATGACTCCACAGAGTTTGTCCATTTGCATCAGTTGTCACTGCTATGAATAAGTTTTTTCATCCTAGAAATTCAAATCAGTCCAAAGTCTATTTAATAAGGTGCTTAAGAGAGGGGTGGAGGGTTGGGGAGCCAAACTCACTGGATTAACAGTAAAACTGAAGTAATATCTACTTTAAATTAGTGCTGAATGACCGATTTGTTCCAGCAGTGCTCTTTTTAAGGGCTGATTTGCGTAAATGCCCTTACATAAAAGTGGTTTCACTAAGGTGGAAGGAATCATTTATTTTGCCCTCACAGTGCAGTTGAAGAGTCACTAAAAAGACGCTCAGTGTTTGATTAGTTCTAATGCACTAATCTTTTTAGTAATCTGGAAATATTGGGTCCATACAGGAAGACCTTACTAAACAAAAAACAATGTTACTTTAACTGAAAAAAATATGTATGACTATGGTGGAGGTGATAATTACAAATGTCGTTTTTAAAAAGAACGCAGGTGTTGTTGTTATGGTAAATCAGAGAAAGTCCTTGTCTAATTTAATGAAGACAAAACTAAAATAACCATTGATTTAGATGACTGAATACCTACAAGACCTTCAGACAGTTGCTCCCTGCACTAGTGTTGGACAACGTCAGACGTAACTTAAAGTCTGTTGCACCTGCAGATACTTAAAATAAAGCAATAAGCATTGTCAGACCAATGGGACTTAAACTTCTCCTTAGATTAAGTATGAGCTAAACAGTCACAATCAGCCTCTGTTCTCTTGCAATGATGCAATTTAGAAACACTTTTAAGGTCAGCATTGTCAGCACAAAATCCTGGATTGGATGGTGTAAAGCTAAAGATAAGACACGACCTAAACAAGTGGTTAAATCTGCACCAGATGTTGTTTTAATAAAAACGACACTTGTGAAATAGGAACCCTTTTGCATTTCTGGAAACAAGTTCATCATTTTCAGAAAATGATGCAGCCACATCCTTTTCCCATTGTGAAAGAAAAAAACCCCTGTATAAGTTGTTGCAAAAGGAGTAAGTTTTAAATCCGGAAACTAGGTCTGACTTCTTGGTTTAATCCTCACAAATACCAGATATACTCAGACACCTTTTGGTGTTTAGATGAAAGAGAAATAAACTTGTGATTCTCACACAGATTGCTTAAAATCATGTTCACTACATTACACCGGCTCCCTTTCTTTTATTTTTTTTTTGTTTGTTTTTGTGAACACTCAACAATAAGCACAACTTCCTTTTTTATCTTTGTAAAGCATAATTTGTGTAGATTACAACAAGTCCTATTCAAATGATTGAGAAACAGTAGTAGGCCCAATCACAGATTGAATACGGATTAAATTAGCTTAAATAACCAACTTAAAAGGTATGTGAAGCTAGTTCTCACACAGTGTAAAATGATGTCCTTCAAAAAGGGTCAGATTATTTCAGTTAGTGGAGAATCTAGCTTCATGATTTGTGGAAAACATTTTGTAGGTAGTGGTCAGTAAAGTTTTTAATGTGGTTCTGTGACAAATCTACATGTTGCAGCATTTTGTTGCCACTTGGGGGCAGTGAAATCTGTAGAACAATCTGATTTGTAATCTGCTTAGGTGTCCTTGTTGGTTCTTTAGCTTTGCAATACTTTAGACAAAAGTAAAAAAAATAAAATAAAAATAAAACTGAAGAATCTGCTTTGTGATGGAGTAAAAAGCAGAGTTACAATCTTACCCCTTCCATCAGTTCATGATCACCTAACTCACATGGTACTCCAAAATCATGCTACGCTCATATTGGCATAATGTTAAAATGCTAGCTATCACAAAATAAATACCACAATCATGGGCTTACTGCACAAGCCTTATCGACCTTCTGCCCTGTGAGTCAGTGAGCTGGACAGCTGACAGAGTGCAGCCACTCCTAAACTGGGAAACAAGGGAAACAGACATACAGTGTGTTTTCCCACACAAACTGCTGACATAGCCTAGTAATACAATATTTTGGCAGGCTACTGGGGGCACTGCTCTCGGCTTTTTCCCAGTGGCATGAATTTGGAGCAAGAAAAGAAGAGCGGAAAAACATGCACTCTCAAAGGTACACTGGAACAGCGGCAGTCTTCATCCTCCAACATCCCTCAATATTTAATTTTTTTGGTTCTATCATCAAAGTTGGTGTCATTTTTGGTGGACTGCTTTTTTGTGGTTCATATTCTCATGGTTCAACATGACATGGGACACTGCATACCTCCAAATATGTTGAATTTACTGCAGTTTAACATCTTTGGGAAAGGCTTCACAACTTCGATAACATGATTTCATGCTATCACAGTCATACATAGGACAGGCCCCATTTGTCATTTTAGCAACACAGAAGAAAACACACCAACTTGTGTCCATCTACAGAAGTTTGAGCTTGTTTTCCCTGTAACGTGCTAGAGCTCCACCAATAAAAAGTCAGAACTAGTTTGATTTAAGTCTTCTAAACGGTTTTCACCGAACATGCTGGCTGTTTGCATTCATTTTTCTGAGGCTATGTTACTTTGCAGATTCAAAGCAGAAATCCACAGCAGTTCTTTTGATATTACGATTTTGCTTGTGATATATCTTGTAGCACACAAGAAGCCGTGGACACATTTTCAAGGAAAAAAAGTAGATTTTGGGCATATTTTAAGTAAGAAAGCTTTGTGCTGTTTATTTGTGCCTCTTTGTCATTAATTGTTTTGGTGCTTCTTTCTTTGCTTTAAAATCTATTGTACACAGCCCATACCAACTCAAGCTAACTTTCAACCTAACATGGAGCAGAATCGTCTATGGTCACACTCTATAACAGGGGTGGCCAATGTCGGTCCTTGAGAGCCACAATCCTGCAGGTTTTCTAAGTTTCCCTGCTCCAATGTCTCAGTATGCTTATATGAATACACAAATCTTTAAGAAAAAATCCATCTGTGTGAATACACACATTCATGGTTCCTGGAAAGACAAAATGTCAATACTACCCAGGATAACTGTGCCTGATTTAATAAAATACATATATTCCAGAGTGTTTCTTGTATTGGAGACTATGGGTGCAGCCAGAACATTCTTAAAGGTTGATACAGTATGTTGGAGATGGATCTGGTTTTCTCTCTACTTTTGAGGAAACCAGAATTCCCCATGATTCCTTTTTAGGAATGTGATTTGGAAAACACAATTAAATTGCAGCTTCAGAAACAAAGAGGCTGAGACCAAATATTTGACTCTCCTTACTGTTGAGGTTGTTGTTTATTGCTGATAACCGATGGATCAGAAGAGAAAGAGAGCGTCCTAGACTAATAAGATGCTCTAAACTGTCAATCTTATTAGAGAATATATGTTCCATTTGAATCCATGTGTAGAAGTCTCACAGTCCATCACTTAACCTCACAAAATGCCCGTGAAATGCATAGCTTGTGTCCTCTTCATAAAGCAGAAAGTCAAAATGCTTTTGTTGATCTCACAGAAATATATCATCATCATTGAGCAGGATCAGTTTTTCCAAGTCCTTTTTGACATCTGGGAAGCCCTGGAGCGCATGCTGGAAGTCATTCCAGGACAGGGAGAAGCACTGGCAGTCCGTCACCGCCTTCACTGTGGCCAGATGTTTGCCTTTGGTCAGCACACATGTCTCTGCAGACACAGAAGGAACCAGAAGACCGCTGTGAACGAGCGTGTAAACCCTAATGATGGGGATGAGCTCTGACAATTAATCCTAAATTAAATGACCAGACGTTGCTGATTTTTTTGGGGAAAGCCTGCTTAGCTTTAAATGTTCTGCTGCCAAACAGATTAGGACCTGTTCCCACCTAAAGCCTGAAAATTAAAAAAATAAACCAAATTAGAAAAAAAAAGATTTATTCTTTTTGGTTTTGATTTTTAAAAACATTATTTCATCACAGCCAATGTAAAGCTGCTAGACAGGAAGAACTTATAAGTTTGTGCCACTGGATGTAAAATGTGTTTTGCCCAAGCAAAAACCACTGGGGCTACAAGATGACAAACTAGTTCTAAAAACTTGAATTTCTGTAGTGGCTACCTGCCGTTTATTCCAAAATCCACATTCCTATGTTACTACTTTAGTGAACAAAATTTCACATGTTTAAATTCTACAAGGCTTAAAGTCACACATCAGACACAAATATCTAAACTGTGAATGCAGATTGCATACTCAAAAATATGAGTTTTGAATGAATGTGTATGCTTATTGACAGATAGTACAGATTTAAACCTTTTTGGTTTTCATCCTGTTGATGTTAGGTGAGCTTAGTAGCTCACAGTTGTTCTGTTTGCTCTGAAAAGATATAACACTTCTGTTTTCATAGTTGGCCACACAAACTCTCTTTGTGCAATAACCATCATAAACTCATATTCATTTGGGTTCTGTGCAGCTTCAGTAGTGCAATAATAAAAGACAGCTCCACTGAGGGGAATGGTAAGAAGAGAGAAATCAGAGAAGAGCTGAGTCAAGCTCAGGGAAGTTGAGTCAAACTGTACCATGAGATGGAGAGATGTAATTTATTAAAATGGGGGAAAAAATAGAAATCTGCATAGTATGACCATTGGTGCCAAGTAAATCTATTTTTCTATTTTCCAGAATCCCATTTTTAACATAATCAGACAATGCAATGTGATGCTCTGCTAAACAGTTTGGCCACCCTCATCATTTTTCCTTCTTTTACACGTTCTTGCCACTAGTATTTTATAAACACTGATTTATGTTCATTTGTTCTATGACAGAACAACGTGTTCAGTCCCAATCGGACACACAAATAGTTTAGGTTTTAATTGTTGACATATTTACAGTCTTTTTAGAGCTCACCCAAAACTGACCAACGGGACAACATTTAAAGAAAAACATGTTTCTGTCACTATAAATAGTTTGCAGAGTGAGTGGAAAACTGTAGAAGTCATCTGTGGAGCTGGAAACTTTAAGAAAAATAAAATATTTCATATACATCTGCATATGATCAGTCAAATCCACATGAAACCTTTGGTGTGACAGTGCTGACACATTTTTAAGTACAAAAATTTAGCACAGGAACACTGAGGCTTTAAAATGGCTTTGATTGCTTTGGTTTTTACTGTAATTACTCTGCTAAAGCTTAATGGATTCCTCAATTAGTGTTAAACTGACATGAAAAGCAGAAAGCAGTGAGGATAAGAAGCATTACTGTGGTGAATAATTTCAGAAAAAAATATATACAAAAATATGAAAATAAACAGAATGAATCACACCCACCTCCAAAAAAATCTCCATCACACAGCTCCCTCTCGTATAAATCAGTCTCCATGACTACCTGGCCGTGGTCGATGAAGAACATACGATCACCGGGAACATACTGCCGAACGATGACGTCTCCTTCCTGGAAAACCTCGTAGTACAATTTGGGGAGGAGGGCATGAATAAAGTTTTCGTCTCTATTCTGTAACATTGGCACTTTTTTTAGCAGCCGGCTGCACATCACAGTCAGGATTTCCTAAAAAATAAAAAGGAATGATTTTAAACTCTGCTTGAGACACGTATTCATTTACATAGTAGTAGGAATATGACAAGTCAAATGTATAACACAACAATTAATTTGTACAGGTCATGTAAATAAACTGTACTTAAATGTTGTGATTAAATAGGTTTTATATAAGTCAATTGTATTGTATTGTATGCAAATAGTGAGCATGATCACAGTCATCCTCACAAAAAAACACACTTTCCCTTAAAGAATTTGTGCTGAAACTGAATAAACAATATGTTCTCACTGGACAGTTTTTATACCATATGGACATAAATGAAAATAAACCGTGCTGCACCATAAAAGGTAACTCATAACAAAATAAGTCTATCTTTAATTACTCGCTACAATTTTAATATTGTAAGTAGCACAGGATTTGCTGCTATTATTTCTATTAACGTGTCTTTTGAATTTTAATTGGGTAAAATGCTTCATAGAAATTTTAAAACCAGACTCATGAAATTAAATCCGATACAAGCAGTTTAGAAATGAGCATCCACTTTCAACCACCTCTTTGAGTGCTGAGGACACAATGCCCATGACATCCTTCTCATCAAACCACTTCCCTCCATACCGAGCCTGGTAATAGTTGCTGATGCGAAGCTGCAATTCTGGTGGAAGCTTCATGAAGGTCATGTAGTGCTCCAAACGACTCATCTATTGACAGGGAAAGCACTTTTAGACACCACCGTTCACTTGGTGCATGATGCACCAAGATTCCCTTCAGAATGTACATTTAATCTTGCATCATAAATACATAGCTCCACCTCCACAACATATCTTCATACTTTTCTCCTTGAAATGAAGACTTAAAAAAATGAAATTCCACAGCAGTGTAATTGTACACTACCTGCCCCCCCCCCAAAAAAGAGTTGCCACCAATAATAAGGTCACACACTAATATTTCGTTGGACTGCCTTTAGCTTTAGCTTTGATTACAGGCATTACTGTGGCATTGTTTTGATAAGCTTCTGCAATGTCACAAGATTTATTTCCATCTAGTGTTGCGTTAATTTTTCTCCAAGATCTTGTTTTGATGATGGGAGACCATGGGGTTCAGGTCTGGAATGTTTAAGAAAGGAGAAGCTACTCATTAAATCAGTTGGGGTTAAATAACTTGTTGCCAGCTAAAACATAATCTCCCAAGGAGTAATTATCTAATAGAAGGCACATTCCTATGTGCTTAGTTTAATTCAGGTGGCAACTTTTTTGGGGGCTGAGCAGCAGTGTATATGCTAAGGGAAAGTAAATATCCAATCCTAATTCTTACACTTGGCCTTTTCCCCTATGTTTTATGCTTGCAGGTAAGATAGATGCCCCTTTTTGAATGAAGATTAAGGAGTGAAAGCTTCTAAATAACCTCGAGAACTCTGCAAACAGAAGGGGAGGAGCTAAAGGGAGAAATTAGGTATAACCCAAAAGGGACCTTGCTCTTGTATTCCTTTGCTGCTGGGTCAAGGTTGGCGATCATGGCTGTAGCGTTGGCCACGAGAACGGTGTACATCAGACAGCCAGAAACCATGCTGACCATGACGATCCACAGTTCAACATAATCTGGAGATCAAAATGAAAACCAATGTTAGGAGTTCACTTTGTTTTTTTCTTTTTTGAATAGTTAAATAGGAAAAAAAAATTATTATTCTTACTTGTTGGTGCATCCATAGAGCCATAAGAGAGAGCAATCATCTGGGAAAGAGCTCGGAAAACCCCCCAAGAGTATTTTACAATGACTGTTGCATTCTGCCGGTAAAAAAACATACATATATATTAGGGCTGGGCAATATGACCTCAAATTAATATCAAGATTAATTTAACATGTTAGCTCGATTACAATTAATTAGCAATTATTTCAGTATCATTTTATTTTTAGTCCTCATACCTAACCTATTTTCACAATACAACTAATTTACTATATATGCTGATATAATGAATATTTTCATAATATATTTAGGAGATAATTGAAATAATAGACATGATCAAAATTACATCGATTATTGGTTTTAAATGTCAGTTTTGATTAATTTTCAATTAATCGCCCAGCCCTAACACACAATGGAACAAACAATGGAAGCTAACACTGCAAACGTTATATATATATAGAGAAAAATTTACCATCAGGTTTTCTTTCCGAACCCAGCAGTCAGTGGGGAACTCCTCCAGCATTGGAACAAAGTACTGGATGCAGCCGTTCCAATGACACAGCAAAAAAATCATCATGAAGAGAGACAAAATGCGGAAGAACAGACGCACCACCTCCAGGTTTGCATTTGACACCTGTCAAAACGAGACGACATGAGACGTGACACTTCAACCCACCACAGATCGTCTTGTCAGCCTGTTTTGGCTGCGACGTGCACTGTGATGCAGCCGTTCTGCTCCACAATGTTACAGTAAAAATATGCAGAGTATGTGTTTGAAACAGTGATTGTAATCACCCCGGAGCAGAAACCAAGTTTGATTAAATTACAGTGAAGACCTGAAGACTACTTTCACAAATAGCCAGCAGTTTAGTCAGATTATCTAAACCACTTAATTTGCACTTTAATAATTAAATAATCCCCATCACAGAAGAAAACTGTGCTCTCAGCTGCAGAGAGTTTAGTTGGCCCAAAGTAGACTTTAATCTGTAAATTGTGATGGACAGCTGAAGACTCGTCTTTCAAATAATAACACCTGTCAAATGTTCTGACAAAATAATCATCGGTTTTAATTCTTTTCAGTAGACTATCTGTGTTTCCAAATCAACTAATAATTCTGAAAACACTTGAGTACAGTATTTAGGTTATTTTTACAAAAAGGGTAGAGCTGTCACCCAAATAAAAAAAAAAGGGACAGTATCACGTTATAGCATGATAGTTTATTGTACAAACGTGAAGCGTATCGCGTCATAATGTGATAAGTTTTACTGTAAAAATGTGGAACTTATCACGTTATAACATGATAAGTTTTGTGATGAAAACTTGGAATATAAACCATATTTGTCTTTTAATGAGGAAACCATGCATGCAGTAGGTCAGAGAAATGTCTAATTTACCAAATGGGATTAAGTTGTACTTCATACTGAGGCTGAGACACGGACAGATTGGACAATGGTAAAGCTTGGAGGATGCTGTTGATGTTGCAGCCTTAAACCAGACAGGACTACGTCTTTGTTTTGGTAAATTATTTCTCCCAGTCTATCCCAGTCCCAGCTATATGTGGTGCATATAGCCTATATAATTTTTATTTTAGTTTCCAGGAGACAGCTAGGCTGTAGGTGTTACCACTGGTACATGTTAAGCAAAAGCAACACACACACCAAGACATACACACGCACCTTCTTACGGTGCACAGGCAGGTGACGTACCGTGTTGCCCATAACTGCCCCACATTCTTATCTGTACAGTAATAAATCAGAGTAGAACAATAAATCATTGACAAATGAACTGACATGTTTCTGCTTGATGAGAATAAGCTCCATAACATGTATTTTGCTCCAATATTTCTAGGTCACAACAACATCTGCATACAGTACTTTGTGCTTCATGTTCTTACAACAAAATTATCACATTATAACGTCATGTGTTTCACGTTTTTACAATAAACTATCATGTTATAACGTGATTAGGTCCCAATTTTTAAATAGGTTGGCAGCTCTACGTTTCCGTGCAAATGAGAGCAAAGGAGATCCAGACTGATAATAAATCAGGACATAAATACATCCCACGCACACAATTCTTGCCAAGACAAAACTTTTTTTGGCCATCTTTACGAAGTAGAATTAAAAACGATCATGTAAAAGGGGAAATGTGGCACAGTCTATAAAACTGCACAAACACTGGATCTGATGGTGAAAAGATGAGCGGCAAGCTGAGAAGAGAAACAGAAACAGATATTAGGGACCTTTGGTGGATGGAAAAAGGTAAACATATAAACTGCCAACACAAGACAACATCTAAGCTGGATATTGATCTATATACAAATTCCTTTCAGGAACAAGCACTTTGCAAAGAAAAGACAAAAGATAAAGGTTCATTAAGATCAGGTGCTTTACTCCGGGGTTCATTGCGGTCTAAAATTCTGTGGAAGTGAGGTAAATGAGTCAGTTCAAGTGTAAAAAATCAACACCTTTATTCATGCTGCAAGGCAACACAGTGTTTTCAGCTGCATTCACTCAAATTCTGCTTTTCTTTCCAGGGCTACGCTCAGGTGTGTGCGCTTTGGAACATAAACACTAAAAAAATCTAGTCCTCAGATCAGAATCGACGGTTTATTCTTGACACTCTCCCCTTACCCATTCTTACTGTTGTTTGATTGCCACAACTTGACCAGCTTTATGTTTCTCCGCCACTTCATCAACAAAGAATAATTGTTTGCAAACAGTTGAGAACACCAGCTCAAGAACTTCCCACTGTGTTTCCCAATTCTGCATCAGGAATTCCAAGAAATACAGAGGGAAAACAAAGATCAACACATGTGATGGCGACATCAACTAATCCAAAGTACAGTAAATGTTTCACAGCTGAACTACAGCTGTGGTGCTCAGAAAGGTCCTCAGGTTCTACGCTATTGTGAGCAGGGCTGTACTTTATTTGATTTGGAATCAAGCAGAGAGCATACAGTTCACTGTCAACAAAAAGTGTAAAGGACTACAGGTTTTCTATGGATTGTAAGCATTCAAAGCAAGCACAACCACACCACACACTAAAAACCACTTACATAACAGTTGTCTCAACAACATGAAATTTCACAGCCAGAGCTGAGCTATTTCAAGAATTATTATGAAATTAGCATAGATTTTAGGTAGATTAGATTTTTATTTTTGCCTGTTCTGAGTGAGTTTAGTCCCATGTTGACACTCACATTATTGAATTAGCAAAAAGACAAAAAAGGTTTGATAAAACTCTAGTCAGATATGTTACTGGAGCCAGGTGTGGCGAGGCATCGGGCTGACTGAATCTCAGAAGTGAGCTTTGGGGATTGCCTGAGGTTTGAACTTACTTTTTCCACTTCATTGAAGAACCTGACCAGTCTGGACACCCGAGCCAGCCGGATCAAGCTAAGGATGCGAACAAACATCAGTATCCTCATCATCTTGTTGGTCTTGGATGGGCTGTCGTCATTTTGGTAATGTAAATCCTGAGGATGCAAATTAAAAACGGGGATTTATTTTCTTATTTTAAGGCATTTTCAAGGTTTATTTACATTTTTTTGTACATTCAAATATATTTCCTTATATGGTTTAGCCTGTAAAGTCTTATTATAAATTTAAGTGTCATACACAAAAAAAAAAAACATAAACAAATTATTTGAATTAGGCGCATCATTGCTTTGTGAACCAACCTGCACCTTAGCACACAGCTGACTTATAACTTTACAGTCTGTTCATTATTACCGCAAACAGCAGGATGTATCCGATAGGGAAAGCTGCTATAACATCTGGTATGAACCATGTCCTTAGGTAACTGATCCGTATCCGCTTGATGTCCAGAATAGCTTCCTAAAAAGGAGAGCACAGCAGTGGATTGAGCGGATGGATGAAGATACTGGGCAGCACGTGCCACAATCAGATGTACAATCCAACACTTGATCTGAAGCAATATTTCAGGAGTAAGTTCAAAATTAAGGGTGACAGTAATGACAGATTAGATTAGTAGGCTGCTCTAAAAAGCTTGACAGAATCACTGAAGTGTTGCTGAAGCACATGCATGAATATTTAAAGTGGGCAGAAGCCAACTGAGAATAAATCTGGTGAAACCAGATGCTTGCGTTGAAAACACCACAGATGGGCCATTTGTGATTGGCAAGAACTCCACGAACAGATGAAAACAAACAGGATATACCCTGTTTAATACTTGATTGGAAATGTTATATACTCATTTAACAAAACATGATAATCCTTGTTATAAAATCAAACAGCAGGTGCCAATGTTGCCCGTGGACTTGATGGAGCTCCATGGGAGGTTAATCTAGCCTTTCGTGTATTGAGTAGATTACAGATGAGGGCAGAGATGGATTGTATGAGCTGTCCGCGCAGGGATTATCATCCTCCAGATTGTGTCTGAAAATAGAGCACAGCCACTCTCACCTCTGCGTCCTCTGTTATGATACCCATGCGGAAGTTCAGAACCACGTCTAGCAGAAACAGCGTGTCTGAGAACACGTTAAAGCTTTCCCACGCCAGCCCGCTGTTGCCGTCCAGAAACGCTATCTCCATGGGAATCCCAATCAGGTTCAGAAATGTGATGGCCATCATGCACATGATGTAGTAACTCCTATGGAAGAAAGATCACAAAAACACAAATCATGTCAGCACGAATGACCTTTAAGTAGCCCTCAAAACTTGTTTTTCATGTAGATTTGTAGTGGAAAGTCTCAGTTCTTCTGCCAGAAAGGCGGCCCTGCTGCCGTCGGTAAGGCAAGCTGACTTATGCACACTAAATACTCTGATAATGTAACTGCACATCTCCTCAGTCAGGATTCAATTGCCAAGCTCAAATAACTCTGCTCTCTGATCCCAATTGTTTAATTCCATCTCTGTTTTCACTGCCCATGATCACCTTACAGATTAATAATAACAATACCACACTGATAATGCAAAGCCATCCATCTCTGAAAACTTGATCCTTAAAGAAGTCATTTGAGCCGTCTGTGTTATTTTTTTTTAAACAGGCTAATCATCTCAGCATCGTCTTAAAATTCACAAGATGAACTCTCACGTACTGCAAATCAACTTTCAGTTGTCCTTTTAGGAAAGTTGCTTTTGATGCTGATATTTACTTGTGCTTCTTATTACATACTTTTTATGTTTTATTCTCTTTTTCTGGTTTTGTTTTAAAAGTGATTCTGGTTCATTGGCTAAACTATTTTTTAGCAGCAGTCATCACTTGATTTAGTTTTAAAAAATAATAATATTTGAATATTAAAAAATAATAAAAACCTTAATGAGCAAATATGAAAAAAGGCATCAGGAAGAAAAGCTGATGGGGGACCTCTCTCACACAAACACAATAAATTCTGTCAGCTGAAAAGAAGCCCAGCATTTTTACTGTATAGATAATTAAGATGGCTAAATTATAAAATGTAAATATCTCCAGTAGTAACCCAGTAAGCAGGTATCATAGAGTAGGACTACAATGAATGAATCACTGAGCTCTTTCCTTGATTAAATTGTAAAATCATTACAGAATATTGATAGTGCCCCAAAGAAATGGCAATAAATACAAGGTAATGAGATCTACTTTTGCTTGTGTTTTCATGTTCACCGTTCCAAAACTTAAACTTAGTCTTTCTCTTCAGAAAACAAAACAGTAAATGCATGAAACGGAGCTTTAAACTAACCACATTTAACAGTTTTACAGTACAAATGTCTTAAACTATAGTTAAAAACTTATTTTCCTTCTCATTAAAAATTTGTGAAATATTTCAGGTCAAATATAAATGGTACTTTGCTAAATGTAAGACTGAAATTTTGTCATTAATCAGTTACAAATAGAACCAGAAATAGCCCAAAGAAACAGTAAAAGTGTTGTGCATGGATGGCCTGATTCTATCAGATATATTAAATACCTCATGAGGCTAAAAGGGTGAATGACAAAGACTCCACTCTCCAGCTGGCGGATGCACTCGTTCTCCACGGCCACCTCGCTGCCATAGACGTAGAGGGACTGTCTGTTCAGCTGCGGGAGAAGCAGAGCTCTCCATCCACAGGTGGCTCTGGAACATCCCACGTTGGGACCTTTTAGTTTCTCCATGGCAAGTCTCGGTCCCCTCTGATCAGCTGAATGAACAGGCCATCCTCCCTCAGCTTCTGCTGCTCCTTTTTCTTCTCAGGATGAGTGGAGTCTGACTGCAACGGTCCTGACCTCCCCTTTTGGTCACAAGGTAATTTTACATTCAGCCTCCCCACTTCAGGGCTTTTTGAAGCTGTGTGGAGCGAGGCGAGAGGATACCCGCCTTTCTGCTCCATCCCTCTCTCCCTCCCTTCCTCTATGACTGCCTCTCTATTTCTGCCCCCACCCCTGCACTTCTTTTCCTTTTTCTCCCAGCTCATCAACTATTCAGTATCTGTGGCTCATCCCCACATGAATCAAGCCATGTCAAGAGGACAAAGTCCAGCTCACATTAATATGAAAGACAATGGTGGGTGAATGTGCGTGCACAGGACATGCAGCTATTGCCATGTGAACTAGACATCTGACAGTATGTGCAAAGTTCATTCTGGGCCATCTCTACTGCGGATGTAATTAAACCCTGTACTGTGTTACCTGATGCTGTACATACAGTATGCTGGCAGCACCGAGCCAACTCCTTGGTTGTTTGTTTGCATATTTCTCATCAACAAAAGAAAACAAAACAGGAGCTGGTATATTTCTGAGGATTATAAAGTGAGGTACTGGTACCTAAACTTTTTCATATTTTTTGGGAAAGGATGAGAGGATTAATTGAAAGCTGGCAAGTATAACAAATTAAAAATGTGGTGTTACATAATATGACAGCAAAGTGGAATTAACTGAGGGGGTTTGACAATGACTAAAAGTAATTACTGGCATCTGAGTGCATGAAATGAGCAAAAAAAAGAAACAAAAAAAACCCCTTTTCTCCCATCCATGTATTAATCAACTCCTCTGGTGGAGTGATATGTTTTTGTTCACACGTTCGCAGGTAGAAAGCTACCGTGACCAACCTGTCCAGGTGCACCTCCTCCCTGCCTCAGTGGGTGTCCTAAAATAGTCTTCAGTGACCTGAAACAGAACAAAAAGGTCCAGAAAATTGAATGTAACACTGGTTGTAGTTTTCCCTGTTGGAAGCTTGTAAATGTTAAAGCCTTCATTTCAATCAACATTTTTCTAATAATATGATAATCTTGTTTTGGCAAGCAGATTTAGCTGAGTGGCAGTGGGCTAGGGATGCCCCGAAATATATATATATATATATGTTCAACTTCTTTACAAAATGAAAGTTAACGTTAGCGGTGTTGCACACGATGCTGTGCATCACTGTCACATGCGCAAACCTAACATATTATGGCCAAACCTCCCTCCAACTCTTGACACATACACAAACAGCCAGAAAATAGATGGAAGTAAACAGTAAAAAGTAAAGTGGAAGTAAAAAGTTCCCAACACTCTGTAATCTAAAAAAGTGACTTAGTGCTTAAATTTTTGTTAGCTATCAAACAACATAAAACATTTATGGTGGCTTCCTTTGCTTAATTCCCATGAGATTCACAAGATCACCCCATAATCTGCTGTGGTCGAAGAAGGTTGTTGTAAATGCTCATAACATCAGTGACAATATGTTTAACCTGGAGAATTTTTCTGCATTAAATAATGCCTAGTACTTATGAAACTCCATTTCCCTTTTTTTAAACAAAAAGGTTTATGGTGATCCTTTACAGCAATCTGTGTGCAGTGTTGACCTGACAAGGGTTGCACCCTTTGAAAGGTCAGTTTAAGCAAATATCCAGTGTTTGAGGATGAATGAAAAAATTATAACAAGTGCCAAAAGCTGCAGACGTAATGGAGGAGAATAAACATATAAAAGCTTTCAGAAAAAAGAGAGTTTTTTTTTACATAAATGTTTGATATCAGTTCTACTATTCTGTTTCTTTTCTACATTGCAAATACTGACAAAAGAAGCACGGACAAAAAGTGCTTACACTTCTACTTTTCTACAGGATGCTAGAAACTTTCTGCAGACAGGAGAAGGAGGCAGCAGATGGTCAGGATTTGCTCTTCACCACTCATCCTTGAGGGGGCAGATTTCTGCTGGCAAGACTGAAACAAAAAGGAGCTTCCAATAACTGCCTATGATTGAAATGAATCTGAAAGCCACTTAGGTCAACATATATTCATTAAGAGCTACTACACATGCAAATAACAGTAAATAGTGTAGTTGTGTGTTTCCATTGGAGTTGCACGCAGTTACGAGCAAATGAGCAGTATGCTTACTTGCTCATTTATCTAGAACACAGCTGGCCCTTAAACTAGAGTTAGTGACTCACTGCTTCTGCTTACGCACTGCTTTGCTGTGCTGATGCGTTGTAGACTTAATGGGCATGTGGAAATGCACACACTCCTTCAGGACTAGGAAAGAAAATGAACATTTTTCATATTCCAAAACTCCCAGAACACTGTTGTGTACTGTACTTCGTACCGAGCAGCAGCAATATGTCTTATATAACACTAGAATAACAATTTACCATTTATACTCCACCGAACAAGCTGGGTACAGGAAACTATCCTGTGGTATTCTTAATTTTTAGCTGCTACATATTTCTAATGAACATACAGAAACCTGTATGCATTGTGGCATTTCATCTCACATGTGGATTAAATGATAAATGATTTATTTATTAGAAAAAAGGATGATTAATTCAACTGCATACATGACTCTCTCCAGGCAGTACTGAACCCCCACGTGTGTTTTTTTTTTTTTTTTTTTTTGCCTTTACAGGTGCAACCAGTTAGGAGAATGAAGCCAAGTAGAAATTCAACTACTTACTTTACGCCAGTCAGGGTATGATTTATATATTTTAGGGCTTCACAAATTGAAACTGTGAAAGTAGTTTAAACATATTTAACATTTTGTAAATCTGTATTTTTTTAATGTAAATTTATTTTCTTACATATCCTGTAATCATTTCTGAATAGTGTCGAGCTGTCATTTGTCAAAACAACTTTAACAATAAATAAATAAATTTAGTTAATGCTTAATATATGCGTTGACAAGAAATTTGCATAATTTAGAAATTATTTCTAAATTGGCATGTTATTTGTAGTTATCCTCATCCGTGCTTCAGCAAGATAAGCGAATAATAAAGAAGTAAATAAAGAAATAAATACAAATGTCTTTAGTGTTGAGCATGTTGGTTTGGTTCTACCTAATGTGGACTTCTTTAACATTACATTTCTCATACTGCATAGTGCTTTAATGTCAAAAATACACTTTCATTTACCAGAAATATTGTAATTCTGTCATAAATAATAAGCTTACCATATATTTTTACACTAGACCCACTTGGCCTTGTTTTCTCGTACCAATTCTAGCAT
Source organism: Rhadinocentrus ornatus (assembly GCA_037177495.1). Classification (NCBI taxonomy): domain Eukaryota; kingdom Metazoa; phylum Chordata; class Actinopteri; order Atheriniformes; family Melanotaeniidae; genus Rhadinocentrus; species Rhadinocentrus ornatus. Next base: position 6,746,593 of record JBAMHW010000014.1, on the reverse strand, counting down.
CGAAAACAGTACACACTGCCTTGACTCTTTTTCCCGCCTGTCCCGTTAAAAAAAACTACATATCCCAGAGGCCTTCGCTGGTATACGAAGCACGTGAGGTTGCTCGCTTCCTGGCATAGATATATACACGTAGATGCCACCTCCAACGCTGATGTCCATTGAAACAATACGTCTCGGCGGCAGCCATCTTGGGCCGGGGTAAGCCCAATCGGTTTGGTTTGTTAGAAATGTCACACATATTTATAATACCACAGAATAATATA
>JBAMHW010000014.1:6731875-6746230 GCA_037177495.1 Rhadinocentrus ornatus | reverse complement strand
TATATTATTTTATCATACATTTACACTTACACATACTCAGACACTCCCACATGCATACTGAATTTTTTCTACAATACTTGTAGATACTGATGCTTATATATGGAATTATATTTGTGTTTTTAATATGAATAATATCAAATATAAATAAAAAATAAATGAATGAGTTAAAAAACTAAATAAAAACAAAAAACTCAATGATTCAAAAAAAGGATTGCCTAAATTAAAAATTATCAAAATACCTGCAAAGCAAAATACATCAAATAAAGTTACTTATATCTGTTCCTCTCGTCATTTTGATACAAAATAAAGAACCCAAATTTACCTCTGATGTGACGACACCAACAAGCAATAAACCTGATAAAGGTACCAAAGAAAACGACACCAATATAAAACAGACGTTTTTTTAGCACAATGTCAAATAAAATAAAATAAAGAATTCAAGACCAGAGAACTTTGTAAGTAATTAAGAGTTCATTCAAAAGGAAGCATTTCTAATCGTGTGTTTTATTATTATTTAGTAGGGACTCTGTTGAGTTAGTGAAATATTATGATTACATGATAAATTGTCATGACACTAACTTTGCAAAGAATAATTAGGAAAATTAAAAATGGATGGTATCACTTCTTCCTATAAACGAGTTGACTGTCCAGTCCTGTCAAAGTCCTCTGGTTTACAATAACGGCTGCAAACGACCATTACAGTCTTTCCTCCTGAGTGCTGCTACCCATGCCGCCTCCTCCATTTATCTTTTAGAAACCTGCACAGAAAACAACGCCATCTGAACTTCGTTCAGATCTCAATTCCTTAGTAGCTACAGTAAAGCAGTTAAAGTTAATGTTAGCGCCATGGAACTGACTTCATAGATAATGTTGGAATGACATGACCTTCTCTACTCATATAAACTAGCTGATTAATTAAATCATCTTATTGATGTCATACTAATAAAAACCTTTTTTTTTTCTTGTCCTGATATAAGCCGGTTTTATCTATGTTAGCTTAAGAAAAAAATAAAAAAAATTTAAACAACAGTTAAATAATATAAAACCACATGCTATCCCTTGTTTCTTGGTTTCGGTGTTTCTTTCAAGGAACATCCGTATGCGGGACTGATCTGACCGGGTCTGAAACCCCGGCCCAAGATGGCGGCCGTGTTGACGTGTCTAACAAGCCCGAATGCGGCATCTACGTGTATATATATCTACGGCTGCCTGGTGGTTTCATTTTGAAGGTTAGGCGTCTGTTAATGTGAGTGTTGGCCTCCATACAAGTAAGTTAGCATTACTTAACATAGCTTTGTCACGTTTTTTAGGTAGCAGTGGTTTAAAATAAAGAACTAGCCTACATTCTTATTTACTAACGAGCATTACTGTGAATGTTTTATAGGCACATTTCATCGTAGACAACATCGTTGGCTAATGTTAGCCAACTTTATGTAATCGTTGTGCAACACCTGTAAAACATTATCTAACGCTAGTAAACAGCATAATTAAGCACTAGACGAAGGCATGTTTGGTTACTTTAACAAGTGCATTCAAAGTACTTGTGCTCCAGCATTTCTAAAACGTACCCAGAACGTGTGGTTCTTTCCCCCCTCTGATTTAATATTTTCTTTAGTTGCATCAGGACTGTGCCCTTCTCTGTATGAGTCAAATGCTAGGAAGGAAAACTGCGGTCATCTGGGTTATAAACTCTTTACTAATAACTAAATGAAAACGTTCCTGCAACAGCAAACGTCAAGTTCCATGTACTCCTTAAAAAATTAATTAGTTTAAGAGTTGGAGCGGAATTTTGATCATGCAAACGCTCAATTAATAGTCCCCCCCCCCCCTAACACTAGCTGCATCTTTTCTTAAATAAGAGTGACTACATTCAGCGAGATAATTTAGCAGCAATTTTAATGGATGGGTGATTGTGGCTCCTACCCTGCAGGAGGTAGAATTGTCAACTTATTGGTAAATGTTTCTAAAAATATGAGTGACTCAAAGCGTCATATATTTAATACTTAAATTTTATTGTGTAGCATGAGACATGGAGATTTGCAAGTTGGTTTTATTTCCTCCTTTCTTCCAGTGGTAGGTCATAATTGGCTAATTTATTATTAGGTGTATTGCTGGAGTGTGGCCTGTATAACATAACAGTGCCTTGTCCTCAGGGGTGCAGATGGGATTTTTTAACTGGGGGTGACGAAGCTGTCAGCAAATGATTTCAACTCCATGGGCAGGTTGTTCAAAATATTTAATCCGGATAAAATTTATCCGGATTTAGGAAACCCATTTTTCCGGACTGCAGATCACGTAATCCGGCTTACTTTGACCACGGTTGTTCAAAGGAAAATTGGACTGGATCACCCTGATCCAAAATACCATTTTTCACCAAATCCAGTTTTTCCAGCATGTAGATCAATGTGCACTGCCAGACATGTGAAGAACAGGTAGAGACGGTTTGCATGCCTTAACTACTTGCGATTGAAACCACTGTGAGCATGTAACATATGTGCGTGTATTGCCCTGCATAACATTGCGACCGGACGAACTGTCCCTCGCTGTGACGATGGTAACGACGCACCTGAGCCCCATGTGGAGGTACCAGACCAACCTCTGTCATTCTGTCAGAATGAGGGACGGACAGGATGTGTAGTGAGGGATGCAATCGTTAGAAATTTCTTTTTTTGACAAGTTCTTTTCTGATTATGCAGTGATGAATAACAGGAAAATTGAATATTTTATTTGTGTATGTTACAGGATTTTTGGGGTGATTTATTTCGTGGGGTTATGATAATGTCATGTTTTTATTTTTGCTTTACTATGCTGGAAGAGTAATTAAGGAAGCCTATTCCCCCATCAACCACTTTATCCCTGTAACGGTTAAAAAAGTCAGGTGCAAAATACAAATACAAGCATCTGCACCGAATAAAAAGTTCTATTTGATCAGCTGTTGGGTTAAACCGCAATTGCTTCCTGAAATCCACCTTATAATCCTGCCCTCTGTTGGGATCAGGATAATCCTGTTTTTTTGGATCAAAGTTATCTGGATTCTGCTAAAAAGTTTTGAACAACTCAAACTGAGGGTTTTATCCGGATAAAAACCAGGACTGGATTACATGATCCAAACCAATTTTGGAATCCGGATTTCCCATTTGAACAACCCATTTTTAAGATTTGATTCTATCCGACAACCGAAATCCGATCGGATTATGCTTGAACAACCGGCCCAATAAGATATTTTTGATCAAACAAAAAGGAATCTGAATTTCTTTTAAAGCATGCACAGCTTGTGTTCACCTTGTACTTGTTTTTAAACATGGCCAGTTGGACTCTCAGCTCCTTTTTCAGTTCAGAATATCTGCAAACTGCTGCTTCATTAGTAATGTGAGTCAGGAGTGAGTTTTCCAGTTCTTTTAATGTTTGAATGCCTGGTTGCATAAACCTCTCAGTAAATTGTCTGTCTACTGTACTGTCTTGGCTATACATGGCTGCAACAGACACAGGCGCAGATGGACTCTCTTTAGGACCCAGGGGAGTGAGTTTTCCTAATGGTGTGTTCAATTGGGCATGGTGTGTCGGAAGTGGGAGCTTAGATCAACATTAGCCCAAGGTTCAGTGTTCCTAGCGCTTTCCAGCCTTACAGACGTACATCAAAACAGGGAAATACTGTTTACATAAGCAGCAGATGGTTGGTATGTTGGGTTAGTGAGATTAATTCGACTTTCCGATTTGAAGATGTGACACAGGGGGTTCTGATTAAAATTTTGACTTGGAGTTTGGAAATTCCCACATTTCTGTACAACTAGAACGCACCATTAGCGAAGCACACAAACGATCTGTGGCATTCTGAATCTCGGGGGGGGGGGGGTCCTTTTAAGACGTGCAACATGTTAATTAAAATGAAAGTAAATGCATGTTGGTTTTGACGTGTGCCATACTAAATACTTGAGCATCTTATAACTATTATTGGTGAGGAGCAGCTTTTAGCAACTCTTTAGCACATTGATTTAATAAACTCTGGCTCCAACTGGTCATGTGTCTTCTGTGTTTAGTCTCCTGTTGAGATAAAATGGTTTCAGTGACCCAACTTTGTTTGCATTATATGCAAAAAGAAAATGTTAATGCACTCATGAGATCTACCTGAAGTTTGCCATTCATTAATTCAGTCATGTCTGTATTTCAGCTTGAAAATGTCATCCCTGTCCGCTGCCAGTGTGGAGCCTGTTGCTGTGACTGGAAGTACAGAGAAGAAGCCTCTGAAGCCATGCTGTGCTTGTCCAGAGACGAAGAAAGTCAGAGATGCTTGGTAAGTACCTGTCTGGTGATTGAAACTGTTTGTCGTGAAAGGAAAATATTACTGACCCTTTTTTTTTTTTTTTTTTTGCTAGCATAATTGAAAAGGGAGAAGAAAACTGCAAAGACCTAATTGAGGCACACAAAGATTGCATGAGGGCACTTGGATTCAAGATTTAACCACCTGCATTGTTTGTGTGATTGTGTGGTAAGTTAACTTTTTCCCCAACAGTATCCCTCTTATTTTTTTTTTTTTTCTATTTTTGATGCACCGAAGCTGTCATTACCAAATGTTCCCTTCTTATCTTTCAGCTTGACTTTTCCTGGATTATTCCTTTAGTCGGATAATTTGGGCCATTGGGCCTGTTTTCGGGGCCCTTGCAGATCTGTACCCCGACAGAGTAAACTGCTCTGCAAAGGACTAAGGATTAGTAGCACCAGACAATGTAGAGCAGAATAGCCGACGTGTCCTGCGAAAGGCAATGCATTTAATGATGCACAGTTTCCCTCAATCACTAAGCTGTCTCCCTTTTCCTTTTTAAATGGCTTTCTGAGAATGTTATTTCCTCCACGGTCCACGTTTACTGTTCACTGAAACTGATGTAGAGACACGGACGTGTGCTCGGCAGGGATGGGACGCGGGTGGAGGAGTTATTTAGCGTGCTGTGTGGCTGTAGATGAGACATGCCTGGGGCCCTGTCAGTTCAACCAGCCGGGTTGGCATTGCTTTAATGTTCACTTGTACTTTGCTTACAAAGCTCAAGGAAATATTAAAGCAGTTATGGTGACATTTGGCTGTTTACTTAAATTCCTTTTTAAATGACTTTAATCTAGATCTGAAAATGGCTCAAGTGTAAATCAAAATGTATTTGGACTGTTTGTATAAAGTAGTGCACTCATCTTACAATGCTCGTGTACTTTCTTCTTTCCTGCAGTGTGTTGCTGTGACTGGAAGATGACCCTGGATATTCGCTTTCATGCTCTTATTTATACCTCCACTAGAAGGGAAATGTGATAATGGAGCACTTCAACTGATGGATTTGTGAAAATTGTTTTTTAACTTTGCAGAACCTGATGTGAATATCTAAAAGTCTGCGTGTTGATAAATAAAAATCCTATGCAATAAGACTCTGGTCAGTTTTCACTTCATCTACTCATCCTCAGGTTTTGTATTGTGGGTCTCTTTTCACAGTGGAAGAGGTTGCTGGTTACAGTTGCTGCACCTGGTATGCTCTTATGCTTAAAAATAACTCCTGACCCTGCAAAGTCAATACTTGGCATATCTGCATTCTTTCTCTGTGGTGTGGCACTGAAGTGTCCATGATTAGGGACAGTCCTTTTCACACTGGAACTGTGGAGCTAGTCATGTACTAGTTTATATCAACGATATGTTGCATTTCTTTTAAATTTAGAGCTTGAAGAGGGAAGATTTTTAAAACTTAATTTTTTTTATAATTATTAAATAAATGTGGACCCTAGTTGATTAAAATTCAGTATTTGGGGTCTGATTTTAAGTGGCAAATCTTTTCAGGAGCCATTAATGTGTTTTTTCTTTTCTTTTTCTTTAATGGAAAGCTTAGTTACGTCAGGAAAGATATCAATGTTAACCAAGATTTTGTTGAGGGTATTAAGCAGCAGAGACTTTATTACAAAGAAATGCAGAGTGGGGCATAAATTCAAAAGGATTTATAAACAAAAGTACGAGAAACTTCAACAGTTTCTTTTCCTGTATAGAGATCAGGACTAATGTTTTTATTAGTATTTGACTTGTAGATAGACATCTAAAGAAAGATGTGTGTGTATGTCATATATGTGTGTGTGTGTATATATAATATATTCATGTGTGTATATATGTATACATATATTTAAAGAGCAAAATTCTTTTTATTTTAATTGAAAATTATGTGTGAAGTATTCAGTTTAAATATATTTTCTGTAATCCAGTTGTCTAACTTAAAAAATTAGAAAAGTTAAATATAATTTGAGTCCGATTACTTACCGTTTCATAATTTCACTGTTCTTTTAAACACACCTGTCTCATGTCAACATTAACTGAATTATGCTTCTGTTTTATATATCCTGCCTACTTTTTTACTTAAATGTCTACAACAATGTATGCAAATTTGAACTTATGTCTGTGCTAAAACACCATGTTGCTTTTTATTTATTCTGGCCAGTTTTCACTATAAACTCCACCACAGTTCACAAATGGGTCTCATTACTTGCACCACATGGCTCATTCAGACCAACCTCGGTTAATAAGGATAGAATATTAAGGTCTTCTAAATTCATTACTGTGTGAGTGCTGGATATGTGAAGTAAAGGTGGTGTTAGAGGGTGTTTACACCTGAAATCTGACCAGCGCTGCCGTCCTATTTATTTTTGTGCTTCTAAATATGTAGCAGTAGAGCCACACTCCTGAGGGTACACTGGACTTCATGAGGTTTGGGTGAAAGTTTGAAGTTTATATGTGTGACACTTATTAGGAGTCTCTTGATATATTGGCCCTCTCCTCCCTCCCGTTTCCTGTCCCTCTCTTTCTGTTATGTTAAGTAGCAGGCCTGCTTTCTATCTGCTGCTCTCTCCTCCTTGGGTTTCAATTCCAAACATGGTTATCCTTCTAGGGCTCTATCAGCACTCCCCCTCCCTTATCCCTTTCTCCTCCAGCTGTTGGCTCTTCAATGCTGGTTCATGTGTGAGAGAAACAGGCTGAAAAGCAAAGGGAGAAGGACGACGGGAAGGATTGCAGGGGAGAGACGGGGACAGAGGAAGGCAAACATGATGAGAGGAGGAAAAGAGGAAGAAACCCATTCCAGCTGTGTTTCGGCAACAAACAGAGCCGTGAGAACCTCTTCACATTGAAGAATTTTCAACTGCATGTCAAGGGAACATTTACCTCTAGCATTTTTACTCCATATCAGCAGTTTATTTTTTAACCAGCTGTAATTCAAACGCAGCATCTTGTTGTAACTAGTGAGACTACTGAAAAAGCACCAAGTTTTAGTAAATAAGAAACTTTTTTGGTCTTTTAAATTTATTTATTTGGTGCATCAAAAGTCTACTTCCTGCTTGACAATTTGTGGACTTTAAACATGAGCACTGATAACTTGACCCTGTGGGACAGTTTGTTGTTTACCCCTCTCTGTGATGGCTGGAGCAACAACACAGAGGGGGCCATCTACCATTTGGGCAACACCATCCTGCTCCTGGGGTACATGGGAGGCAGTGGGGCCTATGGATGCCTCTTCATCTTTGGCTTCCTGTCTCCTGCTTTCCTGTGCCTCACGCTGTGGGGTTGGCTGACTATGTGCAGCCTGGATGTCTTCACCTGGAACTTGCTCCTGCTGCTGGTCTGCCTGCTTCAGGTCTGCCACCTCCTTTTCCGGCTGCACCAGGAGGGCATTCGTGGTGAGGAGTTGTCCTCCCTCTACCAGGCGGTCTACCTGCCACTGGGCGTGCCCATCCAGGTGTTTAAGGAGATTGCGAGAGCTTTTGAGAACAAGGTGGTGGAGTTGAAGGCAGGAGAGACATATGCTGTGGAGGGCAAGACACCAATTGACCAGCTCTCCTTTCTGCTGTCTGGGAGGTGGGGAGTGTGTGTACTCATGTGTCTTACAGCCACACAAAATCAAATGCAAACAATCCACACATTAAACTAAATCTAAATTATTGTTAAAATTAGGCTGATATTCAGAATTTTGTCCTGTAAGAGATTCACTTGAAATGGAACAACATTAACTTCCTAATAGTGTTGTGTTTACTAAAAGAATGCAACATTCCCTCTCCTTGGAAGCTTTTAGCTTCTGCAAGCTCTCGTACGGAATAACCAACTCTTGAGCAGCTAAAACCTCCCGTTTGGTCACTGTCTGCTTCATATTGCTGGAAGTGTTGTCAATCAGTCATGAGAATTATAGAAAAAACAAAAAATGTGACATTAAAAACAAATATTGAGCTTCAACTGAGGGAATTTACAGAAAACCATCATAAGTTCTTCTCTCCAAGTGATACTGTTCACATTACTTGGTTCCCTGGTGGTTTAGTAGCTGACCCGCAGGTTGCCAGCTGTAAGGGTGCTGCATATCCGACCTTGCATTGAACGGGAAGTACTGACACACAATAGTACACTTTCACATTGCTACATCAGTGTATTCTGCTGAAGTTTAAAGTGTCACCAAAAAACTTTTACACTTTGTAAAATGTAGATTAGAAACAGAATGTGGTTTGCAAATGATTTAAGCTCCAAAGGTACTCAAATAGAGTTAAAAAGAAAACATTTTTAATGTATTTATTTCTGTAATTCTTTTTAAATAACTGCAAAATGTGATTTTACAATGTCTTGCTGAAATAAGCAAAACCTTTTCTGAGAAAAAAACATTGTCTCAAGGCAGCATATGTTGCTTCTAATCATGTTTATATCAGCATTGATGGATTTTTCATAGATTTGACAAGTTCTCTGCACTATTATTTAATCTGGTTTTTAACTGCTAAAAACAAATTGAATGTCACTCTAAAAAAATACAGATTTAGGTTAATCAAACTACAGCACTGCTTTTACATCACCTCAGTCCACAAAAGAGGCTGTTGTGTTGGTATTGTTTGATTCAACAGTTTGCAAGTTTCTAGAAAATCTGATTGGACAGTCTGTAAATGCAGCAGCTGTGCTCTCTAGCAATGGCTCGCAGAAGTGTTCCTGAGCCCGTGCAGTGATTTCCCCAGCACACAATCATGCTTTTTAAAGCATTGTTGCCTGATGGCCTAAAGATTATAGACATTTACAGGTTTTTGGCTTCAATCCTCCTGTTCAGAGACTTAGATCTTGACTCTCTTCATCTTTTAATACTATTGTGTACTATGAAAGATGAAATCCCCAAATGCTTTTATGACGTAAAAAATTATTCCTAAACTACTGAACTATTAATGCAGTGTTGAACTGAAAAAAAAGAAAAAAAAAGATTATTATATATATATATTTTTTACTTAGAAAGACTTATCTGGTACATTTCCCTTTAATTCTACTGTTTATTCATTTATTTTAGATTTTTAAGTAATTAAAAATCTGAAGATGAGCGCATATATTTTAAAGCTACTATGTCCTAAACTGTCCATTTGAGTTATTTAACTTTATGTTCTTGGTTTACATCAGAATAGAAACCTGCTTATGTGTTACAAAAGTTTTGTTTTGCTGCAGCCTTGCCTCTGAGTACTATCATGATATGATTCATTGTGCACATGCAAGCAAACTATTTACTCAACTTACACATTTTCTTCTGTCCCATTTAAAGGTTGTGACATTTTCTGATGGATACAGGTAAACTGCTAAAGGTGGCACCCAAAATTTCTGCCACACATTTAAATACGTGTTTTAGGGATGATAAAACTTTATGTATTTTGAACTTTTTCTCGAACTACACTTCAAATTTCTGACTTTTTTAAGGCTGTTGGCAAAATTTAACTGCCACAGGAAATATGTTCTCTTTATCCAAACATCCTGAAAGCATGCTGCTGTAGATCTCACAGGCCTGGAAGCTGTAGTAGAGAAATGTTGTAAACAGAGTATTTTTGTCTGTGACTAACCAGTGTGAGTCCCTGTTCAGCCTGCCAGCTGGTTTAATAGATAGTTTTGTACCCATGCTCACTCCTCCTCTTACCTTAGATTAAATGCTGCCCGTGGTGTTGACAGGTCTGAGTGTACAAGCCAAATTTGGAAACAAATACTCACGAAGTTCAATTTTTGGAGGAGTGGCATATCACACAATTAGATTTTTATTTTAATCTTTATCTCTTATTCATAATTTCTCAGTGGTCACCATCTGTTTTAGCTGAAACAGCTGATACATTTCATCAATCAAGAATCTTATATTTGCTATTATTGTATCATGTAGTAATAGATGTAGATCAAAAGTATGTAAACACCCAAACAAACAGCTGAAGCTATTTTGTCTCAAAACAATGAGCATTAATCTGATGCCGTCACAGTTCCAACTCTTCTGAGAAAACTTTTGATCAGATTAAAAATCAGGCTTTGGGGATTTGCTCCCATGCAACCTCAATGACATTATACTGTGAGATTTAACTGAACACAGATGAGGGAAAACAGATTCTAAAGTCTCGGAGTAAAATATGGAGTGTTCACACACTGTTGGTCACACACATGCCAAATAGGAAATTACTGGTTGTACAGTGACCTTTTTTTTTTTTTAGCTAGAGGCTCCGTTGAGGAAAACAGGCCCATTACCATAGCACAGAGTAAAAATAACTTTGAATGAACACCCAGGGATTTGCATAAAAGCTTTTAGTCGATTTAGTTTCTCACAACACTATATTTAATTAAAAAAAAGCATTCTCCCTTTTTTGTTTTCTTACAAGTCATGAGAACATAATTTTGCAGTTTGTGTCATTAGATAAACATACCATTCTTAACTCTTTGCATGTCCAAATTTAAAGTTATTAAACAAGAGATAAATAAAATGTTATAAAACTTGAGTTTGCATAATTGTGTGTATCCTAAAAATCATTACTTTGCCTCCCTGAACCCCCTGCTGCAGCTGCTGCTGTCTCTTGAGTGATGTCTCTCTATAAGTTTAGCACATGTAACATTTAAATCTATTCGTGGAGATCAAACTGCAGCTCCTCCAAGCTGAATGGATTCAGTTACAGCACGGGTTATTGATCATATTAGGTCTGGCCTAGGCCATGTGAAAACATTTAGACATTTCTTCTCACACCACTCAGATGTTACTTTAAGAGTATGCTTAGGGCCGTTGTCTTGTTCACCCTTCAGCAAGTTTTAATTATTGCTTTTATTCTTTGTAGTACTGTAACAGTTTTTCCTTTTCCCACGAATCTGATAAATTTCTCGTGCTTTGCTGGTGACAAACATTCCCACAGCATGATGCTGCCACCACCATACTTCACTGTTGGGATGTTTAGAAGTATGTTTGTGCCACAAGTTCTTTGATGGACAGAAAATGATATTTTAGTCTCTTCTGGCCAGAATACCTTCTTTAAAATGCCACCTGGCAACTTTTGGTCATTTCAAATGATTTTTTATTTAGCAATGGCAATTTTGTCCACTGTTTTATAAAGTTAAACTTTGTTGTGTACTGTATATGGCATAAAGTTGTTAATTATTTAATTCTAGTATAAACTTTTTCAGAATTATATTCCTAAGCTGTCTGGAGTTTCTGGGTGTATAAAACAGGTGGATACTACTGATATAATGTGACACTTAAACCAGAAAAATGTGGATTTATTTGAACTATGATTTTTTCAAAATAATTGACAACATCAGATCTTAAATTGAGGCTTTATAAGAAGCGGGTTTAAATAGATATGCATGTGTGAAACATCAGTGTTGATTTTTTTTTAATTCCATTATTTTTGTCTTCTAATTTCCCTTCACTAAACAAAAAAAACTAAACAAAAAAACCCCAACTTCTATTCTTTCTGCAGATGTCTGGATGTCAAATGTCTGAAACAAAGCAGATTATTTGTATCTATAACGATCTTGATTATCTCAGACTCAGGAAGTCATATAAAGCTTCTCTGAAAGGAGGAATGTGCTCATTGCTTAAATTATAGTCTCTGTGCCGGCACACATCTGCCAAAAGAAGAAACTAAACATAATATTTATCTAAGAGATAGAAAATTTAAAGTACATCTCACTCGTTTTATAGCTTGCAAAGACATTTGCAAGGCCTCACGCCCTACAGCCTGTGACTACAAAGTGATCTCCAAATTCCTCTGTTCTCATTATCACATCTTAATCCTTGTCTGTCTGTTTCACCTTGAGTCTCTCACTGTCACTTTTAGGATCAGTGTGTCTTTGGAGGGTCAGTTCCTGCACTATATCCACTGCCACCAGTTCCTTGACTCCCCTGAGTGGGAATCTCTCAGACCAAACGAAGAGGGAAAGTTCCAGGTACGGTGTAGATCTACAAAGGAGACATTGTTGCAGCTTCTGTTTGTGTCTATACAAAGAAAATTTATTAAGCGAAATTGAGGTCCAAGAGTAAAATTAAGTGCTGACACCCAAGGAGCTAGAAGGAGAAACTAGATGTGGATATCAAGTTGTCTTTTGTTGACTTCTGTCAGTCTTTGCTTGATAGGCTGAATAAGTGAAGTACTTGTCCTCTTGCCTTTCACATACCTTGTTGCGTTAGATTAGTCCAGTTAAAGTAAAAACAAGGCCCCAAGGTCTTGCTGGAGATTCAACAAGGAGGCTGTGCTGGTTTACAGACTGATTGAATGAAACAAACAACTTTTCAGTCAATTAATCAGTTAATAGATTTTGTATGACAGGTCAGAGAAAATTTAAATATTCATTATACTGAGTTTTTGAAGTCAGTTTTTTAAACTGGTTACAGTTTTTGAAGAAGTGATTTCAATGTCTCACTTCATTTCCTGCTGGATTAAAGTTGTGACTTATTTTCCTTCTCTAAAACATAAATTATTACAAAATACATATCACTGCAAAGAAACAAACTTTCAAGTACTTTTGTAATTAGACATAAGCTGAAACCTATTTAATTGTTGTGTGTATCTCAGAAACGGGACCATTTTTAGCCAATTTGGCTAAATACTACTAAACTAAGCCGTCTTTAATGTGTTGAACACATTTCCTTTATATTCTTTTTTAAACTTAAGTTATTTTGTTTTTCATGTCCATATTTACAAATATTTGTTCTATATTGCTACTAGTGGTCAGACAGCCCAAGGAATATCCTTGATATATTTTTAGTATTGCTTCATATTCTCCAGGTGACCTTGACAGCAGATGAGGACTCCAGATACATCTCATGGCGGCGCCGCCGCCTTTACATGCTGATTTCCAAAGAGCGCTACATCGCCCGTATCTTCTCTGTCATGCTGGGATACGACATTGCCGAAAAGCTCTACAACCTCAACAACAAGCTCTACATAAAGAGTGGCGTGCTGTTGGACATCCGACTGCCGAGTCTCTACCATGTATTGGCCCCCTCGTCACAGGGCAGCGAGGGCGGCAGTGGCAGTGATGGCGGCATCGCCAAGGATCAACCAACTGAGCAACAGAACCAGGATCCAGCGCCAACCTACCAGATGTCTGACCCAGTCCAGTCTCAACCCCTCCAGCCCCATCTACAGGGACCAAAGATGACTGCTCCAGATGCACCTCCGGCTCCTGAGCGCGACTGCTGCCAGCACCCCTGGGCAACAGACCCAGAACTGCCCTTTGGTGAGGACTCCACCAGCTTGGTCCTGGAGGACTTTGCTGATGTGGCGGGCTCCTTAATGGATTATGGCAGTGAGAGGGATTATTTGAGGTAGAGGGGCAGGGTGCTGGAGCTAACACACTGGGTCACCATTTAAGCTACATGTAAGTACCTCACCTGGGTGGAAAATGCTGCATGGGGTGGTTTATATGCATGGAAAGCTTGCAGTGCACAGTTCTAACTAACCTGACTTTTTAGTACAGAATGAGGCCGGCAGTGAACCTGAAATCAAAACATTATGTAAGATACATACATAAATATCATATAGATAGTACATAATGAATGAATGGGGAAAGATTCATTACAATTACCCATATCCCCAGTAAATCCTGTTGGAAATATTGCTCCTCCAGTCAAACACTACATTTAAGTAGTGTATTTACACAGAAATAAAGCTTTAAGAAAAATTATGTAACACAGATATTTTAGGTAAATAAAAGTTCAGTAGTTGAAGTGTTTGGTAAATCCCCCAAAATGGTACAATTATCCCACCTGCTGATACAAAGTGGTGGGCTACCTGCAGTGTCCCTTTACAAGTATGGAAAAAAAAACCCCAATATCATAGCTAGTTAAAGGATGCATTGCAATGCTTCCTATTGGTGCTTGATGTGAGTCTTGTGACACACCGTGGCAGTGCACCACTGGTGTGTTCTGGCTTTTAGTAGCATGTTAATAGATAGTATGTTTATTTAGTGTGGTGGTGTTTTTTTTTCTGCACATTCTTGCTTCAGCAACGTCATATTCTGCTGGTTTGTATAGATAGATAGATAGATAGATAGATAGATAGATAGATAGATAGATAGATAGATAGATAGATAGATAGATA
>JBAMHW010000014.1:6711334-6725106 GCA_037177495.1 Rhadinocentrus ornatus | reverse complement strand
AAGTATTTAGGTTATATTCACAGTGTTCATGTTCAACCCCCCCCCCCCAAAAAAAAACAACAAACCCCCCCCCCACATTTTATGTTTTTATTGTTGCCAGAGCCAAAAATTATTCCACGTTTTTCTTTTAAGTGATTATGTATAACTGCTGAGTAAATCATCTAAATCACTGCCTGTGCTGCACTTTTTTCCCCATTTTGCTTTTGAAAACTTTACCTCCCAATATTGACTGACAAGCAAACAAAAGCATTTATTATTACTGTTTATTTTTAAACTACTTATGAGAGAACAAAAAACAAGTCTAAAATCCAAAACAATTTTATAACTCAGACTTGGGGATGCCAAACCAAATCATAGGATATTGTATACATTGAAGAAGCAGGAGTGAGCTAAGAGGCTAACTACACAAGACTGCTAATAAGAAAGTAAAAAAAAAAAAGGTATAAACTTATACACTTTTTCAGTCATGTTGTTAGAAAATTAGAGGTTGTTTGTAACAGAGAGGAATGTGGTTTCATTGAGAAACGTCTTCCGTGTGGGTGTCTGTATGGGTAAATTTAGTATAGTTGATATCAGGATGTTTCTTGTTTCTTTTATTTCCAGAGTCTTTTGAGTAGATCTGTCTCTTCAGAAGACCCCACAGACCTGCACAAAGTCATGTGTCCATGGAGAACCTCGTCTGACATTTATATTGTTCACACACAGGGGCTCTTCATTCCTGGAAGACAAACACACTTAGAAAGAGACTACAATATTACACTTCTTAAATTAAAATACTAATGAACATTTTTTTGGATTTAACAACATAACTAATGCAGGCTCATGTATGCCTGGTGAACAAAAAGTTAGTCGAACAAACCAAATTGGCTATGGCTGTGCAAGGAAGATGTGAGAGATGTAAACTATGTAAATGTGATGGCACAGATCATCAAAGAGTCCCCCATATCTTGAACTATCTGGTGCATTGTATGGGTTAAGCAGATGAAAGCATGAAAAACTTGGAAGTTGAGATTAAGGCACTTTATTACAAATCCTGCATTATTTATGTGTCCTATAAATACACTTTTAGCTGTTTTTATAGCATTGTCACACCATTTTTTGGTGTAAAGAAACTATTCTGACCTAATTTCTTCATAAAAATGTAGTTTATGTTGTCTTTATCATAAAGATTGCTAGGATATCCTTGAAGCCAAATACTTTTTTTTAAATGAGCTAAACTCAAATGCTGTTGTTGGCTTCTTGCTTAGCAAACACAATCCTGGTGAATAAATTGAAAAGGCAGCTGCAGCTTTTATACCCACGAGCTTTAATTTACCCACAAAATAATAGAAGCTGATAGAGAAGGACCCTAACCAACTGAGGTCAAGTGAAATGAAATCAAGGTACTCTGTGCTTCTTCTAAAAGAGGGCAATGGCTGTTTCAGGTGTTTCACAGCTAAAGATTATCAAGGAGAAAGAGCTGGAGCTCACTGATGGATTTACAGCTTTACTGTGGAAACTTAGGAGACTAACGTTTCCACACTTTCTGTCTTCATCAGTCACCCTCTGACTCCGATGGAAATTCATCAGTGAGCTTCAGCTCTTTCTCCTTTTTTTGGAAAGTTATTTTGCTTTTATTTAACTCGTTTTGATCCAAAGGTTCATAAGCCACTTTACTCAATGTCTTTTCATAAAATCCTGGGCTGGCTCTCCCTTTTTTTCATTATATTTTAAATCCATTAATAAGAAACCCTGAAGTAACCTCAATCAATCTCACGATTTGAACAACTGAAACTGCCAAAAACAGTGCAAACTAAAACATAAGAACACAATGGCAACGCACACTCTGTCCTACAATTAGCTAGGTTGATCACCACTTCATGCTACTCAGAGCTAAATTAGCAGATGTGATGTCACCTGAAAATAAGCAAATTGGGCAAAACAGCTTCAAACCTTTGGTCCAGTTCTGTTTTTGATTCTCTGTTAACTTCTCTGCTAGTTCAGAGAAACAGCTGCAGTTAGTCATGAAAAATAACAGCAAGCCAAGAATATTTGCCAATCTAAAATATATTTTGAACATTGAAGTGCCCTTATTTAACTAATTTAATTGGGTTGTGTTAGTGTTGTAAAGCTCAGAGTTGTTTGTTCATTCATGGAAACCGTAGTAACAACTGCGGAACAAACATGCCTGAATAAATAATAATAATAATAATAATAAAAAAAAGTATTTTAGTTAAGGGATGAGATAGTATAGAAACAGTTTTAAAGGATATATTGCATTTTTTTGTCATTGATTTTGATACACACTGCAGCCAATGCTGCTAACTCCGAGTTTACGCTATTCTGTGTGTCTTATATGACTGTTGCAGCCACATTTACTTCATGCTTGCCATGCTATCAGTGCGTAGAATACATTGAACATTATGGCTGACAGGTGGGGAGCTGCAGGTGAAGTTTACAATTTTTCTGTTGACATTCAGGCAATCAGTGTTCGATTCTCATCCAAAAAAATGGGATGTTTTTGAGTCCATGTTATGTATAAACAAACCTTAGGGAGGGAAGCTCCGAGACACACACAGACTTGATGTGGATATCTGCCTGTCTGTAGAAACGAGCTCCGGTATTTTTTAGCCTGATGGAGTCGATCTCACAAGCAGCAGTTGGGTGAGCCAGCACTGTCCTGTACACCGTTGTATCTTTGTGACTGCAAGAAACAATGTGCAGGTAAGTAGTATTGTCACAAATGCAGAGACAAGACAGACACAATGCTTCAAAGCAGGGATCTCAAACTCTGGTGCTTGGTGATTTGGGCCAGCGGCTGGATAGCGGCTGGATAGCGGCTGGATAGCGGCTGGATAGCGGCTGGATAGCGGCTGGATAGCGGCTGGATAGCTCAATTGTCAGAGCATCAGTCTCCCATGGGTTCGATTCCCCCAGGGAACGAACATTAACACCTTCCAGTGTGGTCCTGAAGCATGACCCTTAATGCTGCTGCCTAAACACGGTAAGTTGCTTTGAACAAAAGCGTCAGTTAAATGACTGTAATGAATATAATGTAATGGTCTTCAGGGCCAGTGTCCTGCAGGTTTTAGATGCTTCCCTGTTCCAACACATCTGAACCAACAGCTTGCTGTCCAGTGCTGCACAATAGAAGATTGATGAATGTTTTCTTTTCTGAAATGTTCTGGTGTGACTCGCATGTTACTTTCTGTTTTAGTATTCAAAATGTTTAATTTGATTTCATTAAATCAACATTTTCTTTAGAATAAATTAACTAGGTGTACAGTTTTTTTTTACATAAAAAATAAAAATCTAGAAGAGTTAAAAAAAAAAAGAAAAGTGAAGGATTCTGTCAATCTATAAAATTAATTTAATTTCTTATTTGGGTTAAAAACCAATAAGACTCCTATATCTACGTTTTCATCCGTGAATAAGTATTTTTGCTTTCTCAACATTTCAGCTACAGTTTCCTGCACCTGGCTGAAGCTCCTCTCCTCTCAAAATAGAAACATGTTTCTTTAAAAAAAAATAAATACATGCAAAGAATTTGCTTACGTCCCCAGATATGAGGTCAATGCTGAATATGAAGAATCTGAATTTTGTTGTTCCACTTTACTTATGGACCAACGAGGCAGTTTAGATCCTGCAGCGTGCAACGACATCATAACCATTTTGGACTAGTTAAAACTTTATATGGACTTTTATTCATTTATTTAAATGGGTATTTATTATGTTGATTTAGTTTTCCAAGAAGACATGTTCAATATTCATCAGTATTCCTACAAGAAATAAAGGATGGTTTGTCTTTGCTCTTCAGTCTACTTTTTTTTCTTACTGTTTTTAAAATTAAACACTCACTTTATTAGGAACAATCTGAGCCTTGGGATGGGCTTCCTATGACCAGACAGACAAACACACACACACACACGCACACACCCACACACACACATGCTTTGTGCCAGAGACCAGAGAGTTCTGTTATATCAAATAAGTTCTTTTTCTTGTGTATCAAGGACATCAGAACCAGTTTAATAATTTATTTGAAAGATGAACACTTAGTCTAAAAATGCATCTTTAACACCTATTCCATTTGCCACCGTCAGGCAGATTAAATACATTCCTTGTATTTTTAAACTTGTACTTTCCCTTGTACACTGATCAGCTTCATTTTTCTATTTCTGGTTTGTTTTTCAAGCATTGAGAGGAACATTGTTATGATGGCATTAGACAGAGCTGATAACTTACTAATAAAACATTTAAAAGCACTTTTCAACAAACTTAAGGACACTGTACAACAATATAAAACAATGATCTTGAAATGAATAGCTCTTGTAGATGCATCAGCTGTGTTAATGAAAAGTAACCAAGAAAACTGATTGAAGGATGCTATTCATCTATAACTCTCCTCCTAATGCTAAATGAGCAAAGGGCCAGTTTAAAAATAAGATTCAGCCCATGGGCTCAGCTGAAAAGCCTTAGCCTACAGTGACATTAAAAAGTGAGGTGAGTGATTTCTTTCAGGTTCTCTGAAGCTAGATACTTAAAAAACCATCATTTTTATGGTACTCACAGTCTGAGTCGGTGCTCTGTTCTCAGGTTCTCCGTCATCAGTGTCACTTCAACCTCAGCACTCTTATCCAGGGGCAAAACCTCCAGCTCCAGCAGGATGTGATGCGCTGAGAACATCAAGGAGAATATGTTAAATAGGTTTAATTTAAAATAATAAGGCAACTTATTTTTGTCACTTTAACATAAAGTTGATATATTTTAGCTTTAAATCAGTTAAGATTCATTTTGTAGGCTGAGGGGCATAAAATCTATAGTGACTCTTTTCTAAAAGTTGACCTCATGTCTTGTTTGGTTTGGATAAAAAAAAAATACTTCAGGAAAAGTCAATAAGGGTAAGAGCAGAAAAAAACCCTTCTCTTTACAATGCAATCTTTATCTTCTTTGACAACAACCTGGAAACTGATTTCCTCGTTCACTTTAGGTTGTAACATCACTTGGTTGGGGTTAGAAAATCATCATGTTATGGACTAAAATATTCAATATATTCTTTTTATAATTCAGCCATCATGGATGACATTTTTACCCTTCAAATGCATCTACCGTTGGCCTAAGCATAATCAGAAATGATCTCTGTGATAGGTTAGCTGTCAAGAAGCCATTCTTAATGAAGAGAAGTTGGGAGAGAAGACTGTGGCATGCCAAATGACACAAGAAATGGAGTGAAAATCAGTGACGACAGGTTTTATGGAGTAATAAATCCTCCTTTGAGGCCAGACCACAACATTACTGAAGCAGTGTGGGATCATCTTTACAAAGAACAGAACA
The DNA here is from genome assembly GCA_037177495.1 of Rhadinocentrus ornatus. Classification (NCBI taxonomy): domain Eukaryota; kingdom Metazoa; phylum Chordata; class Actinopteri; order Atheriniformes; family Melanotaeniidae; genus Rhadinocentrus; species Rhadinocentrus ornatus. The sequence goes on along the minus strand of JBAMHW010000014.1, from coordinate 6,719,793 downwards.
GAAAGCAGCCAACATCCAAAGAAGAGCTTTGGAAAGTCCTTCAAAAAGCCTAGAGAACTATTCCTGAACTACTTATAGAAATTGCAAGAAAGCTCGTCTAAGAGGGTTCAGACTGTGCTGAAAAAAACTTCTCAGACCAAATATTGACTTTCAAGTTTGTTAGACTTTTACAAACCCTGCTTTTGCCCTATATATTCTATTTCCATTATGTTTGCATGTTTCAACATATTGTGCCACCTTTTTATGTTTTCTCGATTAAATGAAAAGGCATGGCTGAAATCTTTTGCACAGTTATGTATATCACACAGAAGCACCACAACACTCACTGCAAAAAGGTGCAGAAGAAGTTGTGAGGAGGAACAGTTTCTGCTCTTTGGGAATGGGTGATATGCGTATCCCACTGTTTTCTGATATACCTGAAACACACACACATACACAGCAAATGAGAGTCACATTGTAGGCCTCCACGTATGACATCACTAAAAAAAAGAAGTGTCGCGTCTCCGAGTTGAAATGATAAGAAGGTGCTGTGTGACTAAATCAGGCATGCTGGCTGAGAGCAGCCTGATGTTGAATTTACAGGGGTTACTGACAATTAACAGAGAAAGGTATCCCTTTTATATATTATTATTTTATGATTTTTCCTGTTTAGTGTTGATGGAATCTAATTATCTCAATCTAATTATAAAAAAGGTAGTTTTATAAGTTAGATAATGAGGAAAAGATCAGCATTAATTATTACAAACCTTATTCTAGTTGTGCTTTCAGGTGTGTTATTACCTATCACTGGACATGTCCCCTTGAAGATGTCACAGTCCACACAATTTCCCTTTAGGAAGTCCTCATAAGTGGAGCATGGGATCCCCATTAATGGGCACGAGCCGTTCAGCGCGCTCATGTAGACGTGAAGTGCCCTCATGTGGTCACAAATCACATAACCATACACTGGAAAGTACACAAAAACTGACAACACACAGGAGCACTAAGGGAGCCAAATGTCCGGAAGATGCCACATCCAAATATAGAACTGGATTTATTCGATTCATAAGTAAATTCTGGATGGAAAAGCATGGGCTTAACAGCCTTTCAAGTATGTAAACATCAACTTGTCCTCAACCATCACTCTCTTCTGGTTTTTCTAAACTTACTTGAGTCAAATCTGGAACGTGAACATCCAGTTTGGTCTTTCCCACCGTTCAGGAAGTAGTCTACATGGCCAACCGGGATGGAGATACCAAAATCTGACACAGTAGAAAAGTTTATTAGCGCTTGCAACATTTTGCTCTTGCACATTAACACAAGTCAAAGGAGGAAGAGTCCAACCTGAAATAAAATCTGAATACTATGTCTAATTCTAAAGTTACAATTTTTATGTCTCCCTTCCCACAACATTTCTTAACAAATGTGAAAAAACATTGAATTGCTTTAATAAACTCTCCACGCTTTAAATAAATTCAATTTTAAGAGTTGTGGGATTTCAAACAGCTCATATGGATATCTTTGATAAAGCACAGCCAGAAAAACTAGATTCAACATAATTTTATTTTAAAAATATTTGCAATCACCACACTTTGGAACTTAGAAATTGGGAATTTATGTTCAACATCTTAGTTAATTTGTGTCCTACAAAAATGTTGAAATTCCCCTCGGCTAAAAACCAAATGTTTAACTTTGTCCATAAAAGTCCATGAGATTTTTCTTATGTGTTAGAATACAAATTCTGAGCTCAATCAGCAGTCAGTAAAATAGCTGGGGATTTCTGCTTTGAATATACAGAGTACCACCTGCAGTCTTAGAAAGAAGAATGTTGCATGTAGAGGACTGAGGGGACCAGTTCTGACTAGTTTCATAGGAGAGTGTATGCTTTTTCGCACTATGAGGAGCCTATGAAATGAGAGGCCAACATGAGCCATGAGCAGATGTTAACTGCTAGTTAGTGGGGACTAGTGGATGCTTCCCAGATCCAAGCAACTATGAGTCAAGTGAGCAGCTGTCTGCTAGCTGCTAGCTACAAGTTTTTAAGGCTGGGTAGACCCTTTCTCCTCATAGTTCGCTACTTCTAATTTCCTTATGGAAATGATGCTAAATTAGCATGTTTATGGAGAGAGAAAGAGAAAACAAAAAACATGTCATACCCATGCCATACCAACTCTTCAGTAAAGTGTTGTTTTGTGGTTGTGCTCAAACTGCAACCAGATGAGGTAAAAGACTAGGATGTGTTCACCTGTTCACCTCTCAAACAAATGAGAAATATATACTTTCCAAGGCATCTTCTTCACTTCTTTCAGAGAACTTAGACAGCGGCGTGGTAGTAAAAAATAAAACTGACATTACAGGATGATAAAGCTTTCTCACAGTCAGAGTCTGTGTGGATAGCATCAACAAATTGAGCGTCAGAAGGGTCCAAGCGATCATAAGTGTCTGCTCCTTTAAACATGGGTCCAGCAGGGTCAAGACCTGAAAAATGAGGAGGAAAACTTAGTCTGAGAAGTAAAAATCTTTGTAATCGAATAGTCCTACTCTTATATGACAGGATGACTTTGATGGTCAAATTGCAGCATATTTAGTAAAACCTAAATATCGGCTAAATTAAAACTGCTTCTGTTTTACTGCCATGTCCTTAAAGATGCCTAACCTCCATGAGAATATGTGGGAGGAAAGCAAACAGAAATGCATTCAAGTTAACTCAAACATTTTGGAGTCTCTTGTTTCAGATTTTAAAGCCCCTAAAATGCACAATGAAACTCACACAAGCCTCCCCAATCAGACAAACAAAGCCCCATATCAACAAGTGAACAGTGGTGGATTGTTTTGTGTGAGATGTGTTATTGAATGAGGAGACTGAGCCTCTCCACAGGACCACAGAGTATCTCTAATCCAAGTGCTTTTGTGTGTGAAGAGCTTTGCTAATTTTCCAACTTAACACTGGCGCTCTGTGAGAGACTTGCTGAGTCGTTCATTGTCTGGTCTGTTGCTGTAACCTCTGTTTCTCCAGATGTAGAAATATGGCCTTTTTGTTTGTTTACTAATAGGAAAGTTTCTCTTGTGCTTTTGTGATGCATCACCTAAAAGAATATTTTAACTGAGTTGGACTGGAGGGAAAACAGCATTGCTTTGCAATGCAGAAGTATTGCTTCCATGGTCTACTCACCTGTGATTCTTCCTATCTTTCCTTCAAACAGAGTCCCCACAAAACCAGCAACATGAGCTCCAAGACTGACTCCAATGAAGTGGAAGGACTCTGGTTTGCACCAATGGTTCTGTTGGAAAAAAAAAAAAAAAAAAAAAAAGGCACCATATTTGTATTTTAATTAATTTATTTATTTAATCCATCTTACCTTTAACGTTTCAGAAATGCTGGCCCTTTAGTCAGCAGACATAGTATTGAGCATATTTGCCAAAGAGTTTAACTCTAAATCTTAAATTACTAAATATTGAATTACTTTTGTTTTTCTCACCTGTAGCTGGTTGATGAGGACAGATATCTGCAGCGCTACCTCCCTGTGATTTTCCACCACCAGGTTGTAGGCAAAGGATGCGCAGTAGATCCAGTCCACCACCAACACGTTTACATCCTGAGCCCTGAGAAGGGCCTGAGCCAGCTCCTTCACCCAGGATGGCTTACTGCCCAAAGCCCTGTGAGGATGGAGTTAGATGAAAAATAGAGAAGCACAAGTAAATTTTTTTCAGTATGCTGCGTCGTTGTGAGTCTATATTTTTGTACTTGTCTTGTTTTTCTTTGACAGTTTTTTTTTTAAGTCTTTGAGAACTCTTGGCTGGCTGACAGAAAAACGCTGTACCCATAAAAATGTCTTGAAACAGGTTTTATTTGTAGGTAAGTTATGGTTGACGATTTGTAGCACTGGTTTTGTTGTATGTATTTTTTTGTACTTTGTAAAGGTTTGCTGAGTTGATATATTTGTATTTTATTGTGCTGTGTTGTACTTTCACCATGTCAATCATTAGACTTTGATTGTTCTGATTTATTGTTCATGTAAAAGCCCAACTAAGGACAAGAGTTGAAAATTAGCACTCTAGCTATAATCTTTGTGCAGCGCGAGTTGCTTTGTTTGTATTGAAACTATAGAACTATATCACTGATTCATTCATTCATTCTCTGTACCGCTTAGTCCATTATATGTCGCGGGTAAGCTGGCGCCTATCCCAGCATTTTAACAGGTGAGAAGCAGGGTACACCCTGGACAGGTCAACACTCCATTGAAGTATATATCATCCCTATTTAAATCAGATTATATTCTTATTCGTCTTCTTTTCTGGCAAATTAAGAATGAAAAGTAAGAATTGAGAGTTGGAATCTAACGTGTGTATTAACTGCTCCCTTTGCTTGAAGCTATAAAGAACAGAACTTTAATTTAGTGCAAACTTTTAAAAACATTTATTAAACTGAGTTTTGAGATTTGGGGTTCACATGAAGTCAAAGAGCCATGACATGTTCCAGGTCTTTCAGCTTTCAGTTTCATTACGAACATCTGAAAGCAAAATTAAAATAACAGTTATACCATTTTGTACTTCACATGAACTTTTGGAATTGACTACTAGTAAAAAAGAAACCAATTACCATTAGATTTAGCTTTTCTACACCACAAATACCCCAATTTGTCTAGATCAAGGTTACGTGTAGGGTTTTTATCTATAAACTGATAAAGAAAATTTTTAAAGGTTTTTAAGGAGTTTGCTTCTCACCTGTACCCATGGATTATGACCTTTGTAGGGCGGGAGGTGTTGAAGTAAGAAGTCTGCTTGGTGAGAGACTCCTGGTCGAACTGTTGAGCACAGTCAGTGTTTTTCCTGGTCAGCAGCAGGTACTGGATCTGCAGTTTGGCCCCCTGCTGACGGTACTGCTGCCATGTGGTGTTGTTGAGCTCAGCACACTCATCATCTTTATTCTTTTCCCCTAAACCTAATGAATGCAGAAGGATGTTATGTCATATTGGACCACCCTGACTGCTGTGTTTAGATCAAGTGTTACAAAATCCTCCTGACACGTTGAAGTTAGTCAGTGTGTCATGAGACAAAACCCACTGTGTTAGGCTGATGACACCACCGTGATGATGGAAAAACAAAATGTTGCAAGAATAATCTGCAAAACCTTATACAATATCAAAATTATGGAAGCCAAGCTGAGTATTGTGTGCTCAGTGCAGTCATGGCTAGTTTTGACAAGCGGACACTTGGAAATGTCAAATGTATTGATCTGATGGCTACTGTTTACATTACTGCCTAATAATGTAAAACATTGAGTTATCTCTCAGTGTTTATGACTAGACTAATTTTAGATTACCATGCATTATTTGTCTGCTTTACAGTCTTATTTAAATTGTTTTGTGATGCATAATTTAAATGACAGTAATTACAGACTTACAGTACTTATTTATTTTCTTTCCTCTTATCTATATTTGGCATGTTTAGAATTTTGTGGTTTCTTTGTTTGCCTGTGAGGGTTGAAATCCTAGCCTTTTTCTGCCTTAATTTCCTTTTTAGCAACTGTATATAAAAAATAGACCACTGGAGCACAAAACTCCCTAAAAAAAAACAAAAAGAAGAAGAAGAAATAGCAAAGGGGATGTTAGCCCTGCCTGGAGAGCTTGTTGTTATATTGCCATCCATTGGGAAATCTTGATTACATGTGAATGCTTTGGCTTCAGCTTAAGCTATGACTAGTGTAAATTTAACCCCAATTTAGACCAGATGTAGCTAGTAAAGAAAAAAAAAGTGTTTAGAGAGAAGCTTCTTCAAGCCAGATGCAACACAACAAAAAAAATTCCTGCTTACAGCCATCACTCTACTATAACATTATAATTACCCATCAGGGATTAATATCATTATTATGAACCACTTAGATGTTTTCCAGATGTCTTTAGTACTACAAAAATGCTCAGTGCATTATATTATTTATAATTTGCTTATTATAATTGCAAATAGCTTGCTCTTATTTCACAAAGAATGAAGACTTTCTCCTATGTAAACCATCTCCTTGATATGGAGGAGAAGTCCTCTGATTTGTAAAATTCCTTAAGATATGTCAAGGAAGTGAGCAAAGAGGTGATAATTTCTATTATCCAAGCTTGTAAACATTGGATTTTGTTTTTCGAACATGACATCACCTCAGAACTGAATCCAGCATGTGAAGGTGAACAGCATGACAAACTGGCATCTTGTCACTGTGGTCATTTTCAGCAAAAAATCCCTGTAATGAGACAAACCAGCTTGAGCTGCCAGGGCAGCAATCGAGAGTGCACCTCTTGAGGGTGAAGCTGATGCAGACCACCCCAGCCATGACCAGCAAAACGCCACGCAGCAAGAAGAAAGTGGAGCAGCTGCAACACCCAAAGCACGACAATCACAACTATCCATAAATAAAAAGCAACACTTACACAAGCAGGCAAAAGTTCACTGGCCAAACCAGCCGTGCAGCAGGAGGACAGGAGCAGCATCCTGAGGGTCAGACACCTGCCCCGATTTAAAACAGTGTGCGCAACCCTGAAGTTATTGTCAATGAATTGTGAAAATTGAGGAGGAAAAGGTAAAAAAATAAAAAATATGCTAAGGGATGCCTCCTGCGTTGATCTATAAAGCTAAAGTCTTGGCTAAAGCCATAATGCTTGGAGCAAAAGAACAAGGAAAATATGGTCGTTAGAGGTTGAAGAAACAACGATTTTATATTATATTACTTCAATTGTTGTGTTTGTACAATATTGTTTAGGTACTTTTCCTCAAGTAAAGGTCAGATCCCAGACAAACCCTCAGTTACAATGTGACTCATGATCCACAACATAGTTTCCTGAAATGAGTTCAATTTGAATGAATAAGTAACTAAAGTTAAATTTTAGAGATGTGATTCAAATATATGCATGATGAGCCCGAGCAGCAAATATAGTGCAACCCCCTCCCACATATAATAATAAATAAATGCTGTAGTTTTGGGGACATCTAAAGTAATTCTAATACTACATGTATCAACAATTTATATTTTCAGAATCATGTCCATATAAAAGGACTGACACGAGAGTTTTAGAAGGTTCTCCAACAGTGAGCAGTCATGCAGTGTTAAGTAATCCCTCCATCATGTTCTAACTGGAATTCGGTTCCTGGATTGTTTTTCTTTGTTTGACTGAAGCATCTACAGCCATGTATGGCACAAATGTATAAGAAAAAGTTTCAAGCTGAACAAAATTGTTTCATGAGCAGAGCACTTACCTGCAACCTGTGAGACGTGGAGCAATAAAATGGTGAAGAGGAGGGCTTTGTGCTCCCAAAGCATTTCTGTAGTAATTGAGAAGTGAATGGGGCAAATAGCTGCCAGGGAGCTTTAGCTTGTGCTTAACAACGCTCAGCTGCTCTGTTTAGGCCCCAGATTGGTGGATGGAGTAAATCCTAGCTTTGTGGCAGTGCTGAAACTCTGGAACAAAACTTCAGCTTTTTACTAGAAAACAAAAGACATGAAGAAAAGCAGGACTCTATACTCTATAAAATCCAAATAAGCCCAGAAACGAAACTGGGCTGAAGCCCCAATTTAAGCTTGAACGTATCCACAACAAACCTCTCCTTGTCTTTTTCTTTTTCTTTTTTTTGGGGAGGACATCACAGCCATCACATTCATCTGTGGCTCAGTTTTCCTTTCCCTTTTCCATTTTTTTTTTTTTTTTTTTTTACCACCCAGAATGGGATTGTACTGAGTATGGTTGGAGGGCTTTGACTGGTGGTGAATCCATGACCTCGTTTGTGTTCAATGGCTGTTTGTTTGAAATGCTGGACTCTGGCCTGGCTGCCTTGTGTTTTGTGAAGGTGGTGAGCTTTATTCATGTGTGTACCTCTATATGAGTTTTAAATAGAAAGCAGCAGTGTCAAACGAAATAAAGAGAGGTCAGGCCAAGTAAAAGAAAATCAACAATCAGCTTAACGGTTGTACCGTGAATGTTTTGTTATGTTTAATGAACTTATTTAAAAAGTACTCAGTGAAGCTCTGAATTGTATTCAGTCAGTTAGAGTGATTTCCTCAAGATCCCTTAAAATGAGTCTTTTGGGTTAAAATTAAATGATTTGTGTCATCATGGTCCCTGCAGTCTTACTATGTATGATCCCACAACATAAGTAACACAGAAATGTAATCTTTAGTGAGAAAAACAAAATGTGCAAAAAATGGTACATTTTTCTATTTACCAGTGTTGAGCGTTTATAGAGGAAAAATTGTCTTTGTGGACCATAAAGTAAAGACGAAACACTGCAGGAAAAAAAAAAATATATATTACACTTTCAGTAATACACATGAAGATGTTTTAACAGAATATTTATCTAGAGCAGTGGTTCCCAACCTATTTTCTTTGGGGACCCCCTTCAGACATATACTAAAACGCTGTGGACCTCCTGCTTTCAAAAGGGACATTCTGACCATATATAATGTATTCTGGCTGAGTCCTGTCTTTATAGCCTTACCCCCC
>JBAMHW010000014.1:6682262-6708779 GCA_037177495.1 Rhadinocentrus ornatus | reverse complement strand
CCATATAGAGCGGGTTTGTGTTGGGTCCCGTTTTTAGCACCCTGCCCCCCCCCCCCCCCCCCCAAAAAAAAAAAAAAAAAAAAAAAATTAAAAAAATAAAAGAAAATAGGGAATGTGTGTGGACATTAATCACAATGGCTCTGAATGTTCAAAGCCTGGGGACCCCGGTGCTCTTTGAGGTCCCAGACCCCAGGTTTGGAACCATTGATCTAGAGGATGTACCAGGAGATAGTTGTGTGTAAAAGTTCCAGTAGCTCAGCAGTTTCTTAAATACTCAGACCAACAACCATGTCACGTTCAAAATTACTTTAATCTTGTTTCTTCCTCATTCTGATGCTCAGTTTAAACTTTAGCAAAAAAATTTTTAATAAAATAATAATAATAATAATAATAATAAAAAAAGGATACACTTTCCAATTGAATCCAATGGGAAAATAAAAAAATGTGTCCAAACTCTTTTGACTGGTACTGTATATATGAACTGCAGTAAACTGGGGGTTTCATGGTGGCAATTACTATAACTTGATCTCATTCAACTGTAATGCCTTTCTGATGTATGCACAGAAAATTTTCTAATGAAAACACAAGGACAAGGTCATCAATTTTATTAATATGCACAGCACTAGCAAAAAGCAAGATCAACTTTGGCTTTAAAACATTTAACAATTCTTAGCCTCCTCTTTCTCAAGCAGATAATATTAATGCTGATGCCTTTCTGATCTTAAATTAGCTCTTACTGAAGGTTAGGTAAATATCCATAAAATAAAAACAACTAAATAAACATATACAGCTTATCTGCAGCTAAAACTGACCCCCGAAATGTGTGAGACTCCCGGTGGTAATAACACAAAAATCGACACTAACATTTTTCATATGTCCCATTGATTGAATGTTTCTGAGTAACTCCCTCACATTTACTGCTTTCTGCTATTGCATGACAACTGTACATGCATGGAAACATATTTGTACAAAGCTGGTGTTGTTTCTGATTTAGTTACTAAATTATTTGGACATTATTCTTTTCTTCTCTATTGGCAACTGTGAGGCAAGCCATTCAGTGGTGCGTTTGCGTGCTTCCTCCCAGCTGTGTCTAGGGACATATCCCAGGTCCTTCTTTGCTTTCTGATATGAGAAGGTGAATGTCGTGTTCAACATGGTGAGAAGCTGCCGGTTCATTGGAGGGTTGATGCGTATGAAAGGCCGCAGTATCATGCACAGTGTCTCCAAAATGAAGCAGAATATGTAGAAGAAGCGGAGTGGCACCGGGAGTTTCTCTTGGATGCTGAAACCCAGAGGAGACATCACAACGTGGTTGAAGTCTGAATAACTCACAGGTGGCGTGTCATCAGAAATGAAGTAAAACTTTCCGCCAACAGTGTTTCTTTTTTGTGGATCTTTGAGGCTGCGGGCAGCTTGGAGGTGAGCGAAGGCTACGTTGCCCACGTAAACAGGATTCACAAGAGCCTCTTTTTCTGACACACGAAACAGAACATCCCTGCTTCGTATCCCGTCGCCCATGTGGTCCAGCAGGAAGCGGCAACCCTCCCCATAGATGTACATAGGTCTGAGTGCACATGTTGCCATTCGGCCTCCACTTTGGAGCACCTCACCATGAGCCTGCAAGGTTCTCTCCTCTGCCTCCTTTTTGGTCTTGCTGTAGTTAAACTTGAGACTGCTGGAATAAACTGTGTCCTCGTTGCCCTTGATTAAAGGATCTCCCCTGGGGTTTGGACCCATCACTTCCACAGTGCTGGTGTAGATGAAGGTTTCCACATTTTCTTGAATACATGCCTCCAGAAGCAGCTGTGTTCCTGAAAAGATATTCAAAAGCTGAAATGAGCTTATAATTAGATGACCTGACTAACTTAATCTTATTTCAGAGGAGAAGAGTCTCCTTTTATGAAACAAGAAGAAAAAGCTTTACAAACTCATCTTTGAATTGGAAAGTTCATGCAATCTTTCTGTAGCTCAGATGTAAGAGTTATCTACCAAGCAGAAGGGAAGTGGATTGTTTCATATAGTATGGCTTCCCCAGACTATATGTCAAAGTGTCCGTGAGCAAGATACTGAACCCCACGTCGCCTCTCGGTGTGTCAATTGGGGTGTGAATGCATGTGATAGATGAGCACTTTGTATAAAAACAATATATGTGCTGATTGTGTGTGTCTGTGATTGGGTGAACATGACATGAAATAACTAAAAAAAAAGCATTTATTAGGTGACTGTCATTAGGTGACACTGGCGCACCAAATCGAATTTAAAATTAAATTGAAGCATTGAAAGCATTGCTTATCTTTACTCAAACTGCTCTTAAAATGTTTTTTTTAAGTGTGAATTAAAGCTAAAACTAAGAAGTGCAACTAATATGGATAGTTTCAAAGCAATTTAAATACATAAAAGAGTTGGTTTAAGTGGAAGAAATTGAAAGAAATTTAAACTTTATGCTGCAGGACCAAGTTTGGACAGCCCTGGTAACTGTCATACATGCAGAATTCCTTGATATTCAGTAATAAAATTACACTTCAGTGAATGAAAGTAGAATCCTTACCTTTAACGTTGACCCCATACATCTCACTGTACTCCACTGAATCAGTAACATCAATGATGGATGCAATGTGGAAGACCACTGATGCGCCTTGACAGGCTTTTCTCAGGAAATCAGCATCTCGGATGTCCCCCTCTAATGCGGTCAGTTTGGTCTCGCCTCTACAATCTGCCATACAATAGATAAACGGTATATTTTAACTAATTAAGCAAATTAAAGTCATGGTACTTAAAGGCAACTTTATTACTAGAGAAATATTAACAAAGTTTAATATCTGTAACAGATGTAGATGATTTGTAAATCTTTTAAACCGATTCTGAAACTGGGAAGCTTTATTGCTTTTTGAAAATGTTTGAATATGATGCCGGAAAAAAATAAAAAGAAAAAGAAGAGAAAAAGAAATAGGTAGGTGTTTTCCACTGTCTTGCATAACTACCTTTTTCAAACGATAACTATGAGATTTAGTGACATCCAATGAAGAAGTTGCAGATTGCAGTCAAATGAATGCCCAACACAGTCTTATCCCATTTATCTGAGCTATTGGTTTTTTTTAGGCAGTTGTGTTGTGCTGGATAGCATCACATTGTTATAGGAACCATGACACAGTCATTAACTGTTTTTCTAACACTAAGGATGAAAACTGACTTGCTTCTTTTAATGCATGTTTTCATGGCTCGCATAAGGTGTGTTTATTTGAAGTGTTGTTCATGCACGTCCTGTGAGTAGCCACTAGGGTCAATGTTAGGACCAATTTAACCAGATATATGGTCAGAGTATTGTACTTGTTTTAGGGGACTTACATAGCATTCTGCTGTTTCTTTTTTCTCACATGATTTTAAAAATAGCCTAATGCTAACCTCCTCTATTGACACCATGTTTATCGTTTTTCTTACACCCTACAAATTTGGCACCTTAACGAAGAATGAATTCTCTAATGTGCCCTTTGGGTAGTAACAAGTGTAGTACACAAGCAGGTATGCGCACAATCATGCTCACAACGGAGCTAGCTGCCTACACAAATGTGAGGTATATTTTTTGTTAGCTTTTAAATTTAACCATCTATATTTATTTTAACCCTAACTATGCATATTAAGCTAACTTTACGTATAACAGGTAAGTGGGCTGGAGCAAAGTAGAAAAGCAAGTAATGCTAGGAGTAGAAAAGCAAAGACAGGATTTAAACCAACAACCAGTCACTTAAAAATCAGGGACTTTGTGCCACTCACCTTAACTTACTTTCTAAGAGGTTTTTTTTTGTCTTACAACTGTCAACTTTAACACATTGTCAATGTGATCACACAGAAACATCATCAGTTGCACAACAGAAGCTGTATCACAGAAAAATGTAAGTATTTTTTTTACCTGGATCATTGTAGGTGCTTTACAGTTGCCCATGAGATCTACTTGCCCTGTCACATTGTCTTCTTCTAAGCATTTAGGATAAACTAGTAGCTACCATCAAAGGAAAAGATGATGCATGTTAACGGACCCCAAGAGGACCAATAGATCCAAAAAGGTTAATTCTGATGGAACAAAAACAACCTATTTTCAGAGGATCTTACACTAATGCAGATTAAGAAGACTCTCTAACAACACGCCATGAGTGTTTAGCCATGACAAGACTGATTGTTGTAGTCCTGAAGACAAAAAGTTCTCTGGCTCTTGCTTCAGAATCTCCGCTTGTTGAGAGTTTGGAGCCTTTTCTGCCTCTGTGCATACACAAAGGCAGAAATGTGCAAATGAATGATTTTTGTCAGATTTATAAAACAGAGTGTCTGTATGGTTCTCTTTATATTCTCAATCTTCATGAAATTATATGCATGTACACAGTTATGATGTTCAGTCCTATCTTTAGATTAGACAGATATAAGCACTTACCAAATTAATCATAAAAGCATTGCTTGCACCAAAACTATATAAACATGACAATAGAAGCAACATAAAAGAAGACCCTCATTCGTATAAAAGATCTTTTTTGTGGTCTTCACTCCAGAATCACAAACCAATAAAACCAACAGAAGTATTAACTTTGTAAGTCACAGGAAATGTGCATCAGCTCACAAACAGACATCATCAGTGCAATGACGGACCCAGTTCCTTACAGAGGGCTCAATATGTTGCCTTCCTGGAGATGTTATTTAAACACATTGTACACTCATGCTATCATGGAAGCTGGTTTTTCAACAGCGTGCCGGTAAGAAGCTCGATAGTCTGTTTTCTCTTCAGCTGGAGGAAGGCAGCAACATTGATTGCAAAAGATAATAAAACATTTTGAAACCACAGGATTGTTTTGCTTTTGTAAATGTGATTAAAGTTAATTCAGTTCTGCCTGAAGATCACATTTGTTTCAAACACTGAACCTTTCTTTTATGACATGCTGCAAGTAATGAAATCCCCAAATTCTTTAAAATTTTTAGAAAGGTTATGTTTGGAATTGTTGCATACTCTTTTTTTCTTCCAACAGGATGCAATTCCATCTGTGTTTTTACATTTGCCACATTGCCTCTGTGCCATTTTTACTTCAACGTATAATTAAAATGATTTGTAAACCACTGAAGCTGCTTTGAGTTTAAATTTTACACATTGGAAACACATTTGCTTGAAATACAAATGCCAAAATCCCATTTATTCTCCAATGTGATAAATATTTTTGCATATGATCCTTGAATATGCCAAGACTGCTATAATTTATTACATGTTATTATAGTTAATGCATCTTTGAAATGAAGTCTTATTAAAATTAATTTAAAATTAAGTGAACATTAAAAGAAGTTAAGATTAAATGAAGATTTTTTACTTACTGTGGTTGTGTGACATTCATCCATTGTGCAAACACATAAGAGCCTCAGTTAGGTAAACTTAACACATCTTGACTTTGTGGATTTTAATCTTTAAATAATTAATTTTATTAAATTCATACGTTATACACCTATTGTTGCTATTTTAATGTGTTTCATATAATTTTACAAAACTTAAAAAAGAATTTTTATGAACAAAATTTACCCTCCAGACTCTGTAAAACTTGCATCTGTATGCCTTTGTCCAGCAGTCGGATCTCAGCCGCTGTCTCTTCCTCCAGCAGCAGCCTCACCAGCCTCTGTCCCAGGAATCCACAGGCTCCCGTCACCACACAAACGTCACCTCTCAGAGACATTGCAGGTTAAAACTGTCTTGCTTCTAGAAATAAGGAAAATAAAAAGCTTTCTTCTTTCTGCCTCTTGAGAAGACTCCTCAAAGCACGTGTCTGAAAATGAAACAGTATGGAAGAATACAAATTTGGGATCCTTTGGTGTTTTGTGGTCTGTCAGTGGGAGTGCGGTAGCACCATCTGTCCTCTCATCCTCAACCACTTCACTTTTTGTAAGCTCAGAAAAGTTATTGGAGAGAAAAAAAAAGAAAAAAAGAAGAAGTTATTATTTGCTCCAAGGCAGTGTGGGTAAAAAGGGGCTGGGCTCTGGTACATCACGGTGGAATGCTCCCCGGTGCTGAACAAAACAAGGGCTGGAACAAACGTACACAAGAATGCTTCAGCTAGACCAAACGATGGGTGGATTGTCAAATACATGAGAGTGAAAACTTCTAACCAAGATGTAAAGGCACAATAACAAATTATTATAAGACTGACAAATGGAAGTTCTCTTTGCTCCAGGCTTTAAGCAAGTATTACTCACATTTTAACAATTTAAGTAGTATGTTTTGTATTTTTCAGACTGTATTTATGAAGAATATTACAATTTTCTTCACTCTACTTGTATATTTACATTATTTTTGGATGAATAAATCCCAACACTACTACATTGTGGGAAATACTATACTCGTATTGCATATTCTTCATGCTTTAGAAGTATTTTGAACCTTCAGAAAAATTGTCTTCCATATTCTGAGTGTCTCACTAGTAAATGCAATTTCAGAGTTTTCTATCACCGTGAGACATTAACACTTTCCACTACTACACATTATATTAGCATTTTTGTTCATGTCCCATGCTGAGTCTTTCTTTCTATCAAAAAAGGCTTTTTTTCTTTGATTGGCTGCTGTTAATATATTTCTTTTGCTGAAAAGGAGTTCTTCTTAGCGTGCAAACTCTTGAGTCTCTTTTCAGTGGCACAAAATTGATTACACTTATAAAGAACCCTTTGTATATTCTTTGAGAACCCTTAAGCAGAAGAATGAGGAATATATTTGCTTTGAAAAGCAGTGACGCTTCTCCACTGGTTCAGACCACTCTGCTAACTTTTACTGCTTTGTTTAGAAATCCAGAGGAAACGATTTACGGGGATCCTTGAACGGGGAAAGAGGAGCCGATCAAATCTGTACTTCACAATATTAGTGAGGTACTTTAATTCCTCCCACTCCTGCAAGAGGTACAAGGCTACATCAGCCAAATAAAACAAACCCTGATATTTCAAGGCAGCATCTGTCTGATGGATGGCCAGATATGTTTTGTCATTCACAGTGATTAATTATGGTTAGACCTTGTTTCCTCAGTAAACCCTACATAGGGGGTAAAGTGTGGTGGAAACTCTGAGTGATGTGGGGTTTTTACCTGTAGCAGCAGTATTTCCATAAATAGAAGCAAAGTGTTTTTTTTTTCAAACCTCTCCTTTTTTTTCCCCTTTAGTGTTTGTTGAACTTAAGCCACGTCATGCATCTTTGGAAGTATTTTGTGTATTTCTTTATGCAATGGTCTATAAAGTTATAGGGTGGTTATGCTACAAATGATCACTCAAATTAGTTTTGGGCATAATTTCTAAGACCAAAATGTTTCACATCACATGCTTGTGTGCTGCAAACGTTGGGTCACAGCATTCTTGGCAGAACGAATTTCACAGCTGTCCACTGTCTTATCTGGGAGCGAAGGCTGAATTTTCAAGGTTAGTTTCGTCGTCATTTGCTGATATTAGATATCAAAGAGTGTTTTTGTGTTGATGCATAAATGTCACGTTAAAAACACACACACACAAAAAAATCCAGATAGACAATGAGTAACTGGGTTATTGTTTATTTTCATTTAAATCTGAATCAAACATGACAGAATCAGGATCTTTTACTGATTTAAACTTGAGCATTTCTTGCTAAAACCAAAATGTTTAATAGTATCTTTAGATTCAGTTAGCTTTTTGAAAGTGGGATTTGCTTACAGACCTAATTAACAGGACAGGAAGTTTCATGTCAACATCATTAAATATGTCTTTGTTGCCATAGTATAGCTGAAGCCTTATGACTGTGCTAAAAAAAAACTACTTACAAAAGATGAATGAGCCTCACTGCTTTTTTTGTGCTTCTGTACTCTTTCATCCTTATGCTTCTGAGAACTCTCTTTTTTCCTTGTATATTAGCTTAGATAAGATAAACAATGAACTGTTACATACCAAAATGATACCACTTGTTTAAATGTCAGTTTGATACTGTAACCACATCATTTCCATGCTGACACTTCATGCATGGATTTGCAAGATGAGCCTTAACCCTTTATTAGGAAAATGGCCATGTTCGTACACTTCATTGAACACACAAAATTCCTCCGCATGCTAGTGCATAAAATCATAGAACCAATGAGAT
This sequence comes from Rhadinocentrus ornatus, assembly GCA_037177495.1. Classification (NCBI taxonomy): domain Eukaryota; kingdom Metazoa; phylum Chordata; class Actinopteri; order Atheriniformes; family Melanotaeniidae; genus Rhadinocentrus; species Rhadinocentrus ornatus. The sequence goes on along the minus strand of JBAMHW010000014.1, from coordinate 6,700,672 downwards.
CTCCACCAGACATTAAAGATCAAGATCAAAGGCAACATCCCAGATACTTAATTTAAATCAGTGTTCAGCGTAAAAAAAAACAAAAAAACTGGTAGTACTGACGACCTATATATAAGTTTTGTTATTTTAGGAAAAAAGTATTAAGTTTTAAAATCATGTAATATCCTTCGATATTAGAATAAAACTCTTTTCTATGGTTGAAAATTTAAATGTACAAGTTTTTCAATGAATGTATGTTTCACTGAATCTGCTCAATCAATCCAAGGGCATCGGCAGGTTTGATCTTGTATTCTGGGAACTGTCTGTACTTTAGACTAAAGAAAAACAAGCAGCAAATTAGGAGGGACACACAGCTAAGAACACAACAGAACAGGAAATACACACCACAGGAAATGAAAGGTATGAAAGTTTCACACTGCAGAATGTTTGGTAGCCAGTCCTTTTTGCACATGCAACTTACATGTGCAACCCACAATTTCCTGTTTTGCCCTCTTTTCAACACAGTGTGAGGGAAACCCCTCTGTGTGTGGCTATCAGCTCTTAGCTGTGGGTAGAGGGCACTCTTGAATCTGAGCCTCATCCACTAAGCCTTCTGGCAGATGAACAGTCATTGTGCAGGCTCGAATCCCACCCAGAGGCTCAAGCACGTTGAACACCCTGTCCCACACATCTTGATCTGGATCGTACCGCTGCACAATGTCAACCATGCACCTGCTGTTCCAGGAATACCCTCCCACCACATAGATCTGCCCGTTGAACACCGTAACACCGACATCACTCTGGCCCCGAGGCATCGCTGCAACCACCGTCCACTGGTCTGTGTCTGGGCTGTAGTACTCACAGCCCAGGACATCATCGTAGTCGCTGCTGCCTCGGAAGTGGTTCCCGCCCATAACGTAGAGTCTGTCTCCCACAGTGCACATGCAGTGCAGGCCGCGGAGCTCCATCATGTCAGCCCGTCGACTCCAATTGTCAGCAACGGGGTCGTAACACCACAGCTCCTTCTGGAAAGTGTCACGAGTGATGCCACCTGTTTAAAAAGAAAATAATGAGGGGTGGAAGAAGGAAAAAATACCTGATTTTACCATTAAAGATACAAAGATTTGTCAGTGGGGTTGTACACAAAACGGTACTGCTGAACCCAGGAATATTTTAATAAAAAGTTAGTGCTGGTGGCCAATGAATAGATATCACTGCAATTTCCATTTGAGTTGATGTTAATCTTAGTTAGAATCTGTGTGTGAAATATACTGAGCTTTCCCTCTGTGATGTCACAAGGGGAAAGATCTCAGATTCACCCATTTGAGCACACATTCGCTATAAAGTGGAGCAAGTAAGTGGGAGAGTAGACAGATTGTCTAATTCTTCGGCCTCATACACAGGCTATGAGGACACATAAGACTGTTAGAAAACCTTTAGAAAGTGAATTTTGAACAATATGGGACCTTTAAAATACTATCCAAAATGTATTTATTTTTCCTTTTTATTCTTCCAAAAGCTAAAATAATAAGTTTAATAAGTAAATATGATATAAAAGATTGAAAAATTCTCAGTCATTTTATTCTTTTAGTCATTTAGAAGCTTAAAGGGAAATAAAGACCGACTTTACTACCTTTGTTGTACAACAGTAAACTGGAGTTGCATGCATGTTTAAAATTAAAGTAACGTGTTAACTTAGAGGAGCAGATGAGTATGTTTTCTCTGCACAAAGCTATATTTACTGTCAAGTTGTGTGTGTGCTCCCCACACACGCCCACTCAGCGGAAGGTGGGTAAGCCAGCAGACACCTGCTTGTCTGCAGCTGTAAGTATGTCAGCTAATTTTCGGCTTTGTAGTAGCAAAGCTCAGGGACATTAGCAATTATACTCTGCATGTTTTATTATATTAACTTGCTACTACTTTACTTTGCTCTGCCATAATTTGTTAGGTGGGCTGCTGGATTGATGACAAGTTATGACAGATAACAAGTTAATGAAGCCATACAAAGGAGGATCATCCTCAGTGAAAAAAAATGGTGATTATAAAAAACAAAACAAATAAAAAATCATTGGCTGTTTGCTCTTACAAATATTGTTTTAGTTTTTATATTAGATAACTACTTTAGATAATAACTTAAATAATTGGTCCATTATTTCTTAAAACCTAGATTTTCTGTTTTTATTTTGTTGCTGGGAATGTCTTTTTTTATGATTTTTGATGTGATGGTGCCATTTAAATATATATATATATATATATATATATATGTGTGTGTGTGTGTGTGTGTGTGTGTGTGTGTGTGTATAGAGTTGTTGTTTTTTTTATTTTTTTTATCTCCATTGGTTAATTTTTAGAATTAAATATAAATTCTCTGTGCTAACTTTAAGGGCGCCACATGGTCTCTACTCATCAACAAGAACTTTCTGGTCATGTAATCAGAGACTGTTATTTTATTATAGAACACACTTTGCTTATTTTCTTAAATTTTTTATTGTTCTGATTCCATTTTGTTTTAGTTTGGGATTTTTGTCTAAGAAAAGCGCTGTATTAATAAACTTTACTTACATATAAACAATCATTATTTAGCCAGTCAGACTTTGTTAGATTTTCAACTGAGATGCCATAAAAATAAAATAAAAAAAATCTGACATTTTGGAAAATAATAAAATCAGCATAATACCATACAGACCAAATGACTTATCGTATAACTACTAGTCATTCCAGTAAATGTTAGTGGGACAGGAAGTTTTAGTCAACTGTGTAGCTCATCTGGTTCATGTCTCAACTTCTGTAGCTTTTTGTTTTCGGTGCTGCTTTTTCATTTTATGAACAGCCAACATTTAAAATGGCAGGTGGTCTAACGTTGGGATGTGTTTTGGTCTTTCCAGCTCATTGCTTCAGTTTCTTGGTCTGTTGGAATATTTTTTTAATCAGGATATCTCACATTGAGCCATTTCTGCTGAACGTGTAACTCAGCTTGGCAGCTGCTGGTGTTAACGTGTTAGCCCCAACACTGATACGATAAAAATCATTGCTGTGTAATTAGAACCTGTCTCTGAAGTACAGAGACACAGCGACTTGAAGGTCTTGCCAAGGACCCAACTGGAAGGTGTTAATGTTCATCCCCTGGGGAATTCAAACCCTGGTCTCCAACATGGGAGACTGATGCTCTACCGATTGAGCTAACCAGCCGTATTGAATGGATAAGACTAGTCACTGGCCAAGTGCACATAAATTTAGCTTTTTCTGTTGTATGTTGGACATTTCATACTGTTTATATTATACAGTGTATGTTTATTACCAGGTAGCAACAAAACACGTGATGCAAACATCGTGTAAGTAGTCTGTCCGCTGTATCAAACAAATGACAACCAGCAGGAGTGACATTAGAGAACTACTAGTCTTTGCTGTAACCACAAGCCTTTGAGCTTCTTGGTTCTCAGTTCTATATACGAAATTTACGTCTCTGCTCAATGCAAAATATTTTTTCCTGTCCAGGGTTGCTATGGAACCAAGATCAGTATGAGAGCAGCTTACAAATCCCCTGCTTAACAGGAAGTGGTTTCAAGGTCAGCCAACAGAGTTTTGTCTACAAATTATCTTCTCAAGGTAAAAGTTTTGCCCTCAGACAACACTTAATAAAAGCTGCTAAAACAGCCCTATATGTGAATGTACACTAGATATTTATGCACAGAAGTTAAGCTAAAGCTCATGGCATGATTGCAAAACATCATGTTGAGTGTGTCAAGTACGCAATTTATTCTAGAGGGTTTGTGATGTTTCACAGAGCTCCTATCAAACAGATCTTCATGACCTGTTTGCACCAAGACTGTCCTCAGCTCACAAACAGAAGGTAGACTGTTAGTTGGTTTTTCCAAATAAGGTCAACTAAATGAATAGTGACTACCAGTAGAGAGATGTTGCATTTAGTAGCTTAACAGCTATAAAAAACCTTTGTGCGGAAGTGAGGTTTGATGGTTGGCTTTTCACGGCAATTTGTTTTTAGCTACGTCAAACTCTTGACTGTAAATCATCAATGCTTCTTTCTTTTTTACTACAAGGTTGAATTAAAAATAATTTCATCCATGACAAGGATCACTCACTTTCCATGCAGTTTTGCTGAGAAGACACCTTTATGAGTTTTCTGTGTAAAAGTTAAATGTCAGCAACTCCTAACTATCAATTTAGAAATGAGTAAACCTCTTGACTGAGACGTCCTTAAAAGACAAAAAAACAAAGTCCAGTGGCATTTTCTTTAAGGACATAGGATGAGTCATTTAAGAAAAAGTCACACAGAGCATTAACAGCAGGATTTTTTTTTTCTTAATTTTGTGGTTCAGGCACATGATCTTTGCTTGTTTTTTGAATCTTCAACAAAAAGCAGCATTAAGCCTGCGTTAATGTGATGTTTGAGGTCATTATTTAACTTTAAAACGTAAGTTTTGTCTCCGGAGTTTTGAATCTTTTCTTGTTTTTTTACAATTTCTATCTCAAATCATCATCAATCCCAACTGCTTTAAATATTAGACGTGTAGTTAAAAAAAAAATCACATTTAAGATATGTTCAGGGATCACACAAATAAAAATTTTATATTTATAAATGCAGTGAATTTTATAAATCTACTCCGTAAATGTCAGAAATTCATTGGTCAGATCAGCAAGTAAGATCTTTTTTGTTTTTCTCACCTGAGATGTACATGAGGCCCCCATGAACTGCCCCAGCATGTCCATAGTGAGGCTCCACCATGTTGGTCACAAAGGTCCACTCATTTTTCTTCAGGTTGTAACACTCCACTGTGTCTGATCAAAATCAAACAAGGGGAGCTCGTTAATCTTAATGAAGAAACTATTTCAAAACTAATTTTATTTTGAGAAATCTGAAGTTGAATCCTTTAGTATTTATTTATATTTGAATAAAAATTTAAATCAGAAAAAATCAGAAAAAATATTTAGCTCACCTATTTCTCCAGAAGCATTCCTTCCTCCCACTGCAAACAGTTTTCCTTTTAGAGCACTGAGGTGGAAAAAGGTTCTTTTCTCATTAAGGGAAGCAATCTGAAGCCACTTGTCGAAGCGGGGGTCGTAGCGGTAGGCGCTGTCTATGGCCGTCTTACCCTTTGTATCATATGTACTCTGACCTAAGAAGCCAACAGGGTTAAAATGCATTTGTTTCTAAAGCATATTTGATGTGTTCAGGTCTACAATAACAAAATTATGTAGAATTTTATAATGTGATTTCCTTAAATTTGTGCTTTCTTTGTATCTGTAATACACAAAGTTTAATTTAGCTTTCTTATTTTTGGTATCTTTATGTGTTAGACTTATCTTCTTTTTACTTCATTGTTTTTATCTGTAAATCTCATAAAATGTTTTTCTAATGATAGATTTTTCAAACTATGTGTACTATTCTGGTTTATGGAAAGTCCCTCTAAGTGTACAGTGCAAACTGTAGGTGCTCTGACCTCCAACAATAAAGAGGAATCCACCCAGAAGAGCCACACCGTGCTGATAACGTGGCACCTCCATGGGTTTCAGAGCCCTCCAATAGCATGTGTTTTCATCATACAGCCTCAGCTCCCGGCTCACTACTAGCTGCTGTCGCATAACACCACCCAGGGCCAGAATATGTGTGGCATCTGATCGGATCTGCGTCCTCTCGGTCTGCAGGGCTGGCTGCATGTAGGGCATCATCTGGTAGTTGCTGGCTTCCAGCAGGAGGTTTACACAAGCTGTGTCAGAGCGCATCATGGAGTTGCTTCCCTCTTCGTCATCCTGGGAGATCTGAATCAGCTCATTGGGGCTCATCAGTGGGAAACGAATGTGCCGCATCAGGGCATAAACAGAGGAGCGGCGTGTGGGAGGGTCGTGGTCCAGCCATTCTTTGGCGATTTGGTAGAGCTCCAGCTCAGAGAAGCCTTCAAGGGAGTTGCTGGCCAGAGCATTGGCCATGCTGGTTTCAGAAAGCTGCAGGTAGCGACCGCACTGCACCAATGCTGACAGGTTCTGGCTCACAAATTTACCTAGGTTTAAACATAAGAAATAATAATTAAACCCCCGGTTTATAATAGTTTCAGAACCAAAATGATACATAGCATGATCTTCCAGAAAATAGATAATAAATGGATGTATGGACAGAAACTCTTTTAATAATATTTTGTATATCACTCACCTATATTCAGTTGAACATCCTCCAGAAGCAAGTCTGTGGCAATGTGCTCAACTTCCACACAATTATCAATAGTAATCTGCATCAAACAAAAACACAGAAGAGATTCATTCGATTCAAATAGTCTTTGGTGCATAACTGATTCTGAGAATGCAGACAGGAAAAAAGAATAACCCCTCAACAGATAATCCAGCTTAATAGTGTAGCTTCCAATGTACATAAATATAATTTAAGGGAAAAAGTGGGACATTGACAGAAGCAAACAACTCACCTCACTGCTCAGAAGCTGATTGCAGAAGTTTAGAACAGGCATGACCTGCAAGAAGTTTGCAGCTTCCAGCGTGTCTTGAAGGTTGCCCATGTCAAGGCTGACTTTGGATGTGTAAATGAAGTCTATAATGTTCTTTAAGCCTGCCTTAGTGACCCCATGCAGCTTGATCTCTCTCATCTCCTGCTCCCTCATGCCGCCTGAACAGAAGAAAACAAGTGCAAAGGGACAGAAACAAGGTGAAAGCATGAATTTGCATTGTTTGAGAGGATTTGTGTTGAACTTGCGGGATGCTACAGTGCACAATCAGCAAATGACAAAGACACAACACTTCAAAGGCCGGCTTCTCATTCATGCATAATGTGAAGATTATGGAGTTGGGTTTTATTATACTTCAGTCTATTATGTGGTTTAACAGAAAAATCTTTTGTGAAGCTGCAACTGATAGGAAGTTTAATGCAGAAGTGAGTAGAAGGTCTAAATCTACTTCCTCTTTTTTAACTACTCATGTATTTCAATCTAAAAGTAAAAGTACGAGTTACTCTTAAGCCAAATTAACAGAATACCTAAATCAACCAGATCTCCAGATCTTAGAACTAAATTTGTCTGCCTTCAACTCCATGAGAGAAAACAACAAACCTGTGAACATGGCCTTGAAGTAATCACTAGAAGAAGCCATGATGACCCTGTGGACTGGGAAAGCTTCCTTGCTGTCTCCAGGAACCAAGACGACATCACAGAGAGTCTCATCTGTCCGGAAAACATTGAATCCCTTTGGAAAAAAAATTGTTTTTTAACAACTTCCTATGACAAATTTAGAAGAATAAATGCTACTACTGATTTGTCTAAGCTTCTTTACTGTGATAATAATGTTGTATTTAGTTGTCATATGTGGCATGAAAGCCTTATTATGAAAGCTGAAACACTTATTTAAATCCAGGTTGAAGAACCAACTGTTTTCTGCTGCATTTCAATAGTTTTTATTTTGAAGTCCAGATCTGCATCTTGTTCTTTTAAACTGGAATCTTAACTTTATTTCTTACATTTTATTTATTTTATTTGATCTTTTTCTTTCTGTTTTTATTTAATTAATTGTATATCTTCTAATCTTTGTTTTCTCTAATGCACTTTTATTGCTTTCTGCATCCTGCTGTAATGTTTTATGTAAAGCACTTTGAATTGTCTTGTACATGAAATGTGCTATAATAAAAACTTGCCTTGCCTACATGTCAAACAGGTTGTGGATGCTGTTTTTTTTATGCAAATTAAGAAAAGCATGATCTGGCATACATATTTTGTGCAAAATGTATGAAAACTTCTGCCATATATTAAAAGAAATCATGCCGTTCCGGATTTAATGGATGTTAAAACCTCCATGAATGATCAAAGGTATAACACAGCCAAGAGGGCTAGTTTGAAAAAAAAGTCATGACCAGTATTTATAATGTACCTGCAGCACATCTTCACCATGCTCACTGCTACTGAAGATCTTGGAAAGTGGTCGAGCAGGAAGTTTGGGCTTTGTTGCTCGGTCAGGACGTATAGGTGGTATATCCATGGGTGGAGGAAGAGGAGCAGAAGCTGAAGGTGGAGCTGGAGCTGGAGGCAGAACAGGAGCTGGTGAATGCCTGTCATCTGTAAGACCAAATATAATTGGGGAAAGCTATGAAGAGACGAGATTCATGGAGCACGCTTTACACTAAGTTCACGATGAGTGCAAACCTTGCTGAACAGATGGGGGTCTTTCCGGCTCAGCTGGAGGTCTTGGAGGGTCTCTGGACTGATGCCTGCTGCCCAGACGAGACAATCTGCGGCCCAGCCTGCGAGGGCCGCTTTCTTCTCCATTTCCCCTGCAGATGACAACATATTTTTTAGTGTATTTTGACAAGTTATGTGCAGAATCTTACAAGTTTATAGAATATTGATGATGAACCATAGTTTTGATGTCAGAAACATGTCATGAAAATAAAACCAATCCAAAAGTAGATTAATTTAAATTTGACAGTTTAAATAAGACGCCCTTTATGTCAAGTTTTGTCTCTCTGCTCTTCCTCTTGTGTAGAAACACAACTTACTTCACTCTCACTTTGTCCATGGCTCAAAACTTTACTTCCAACTTCAGCCTCCCTAATCTTAAACCTTCGATCCCGTGCCTAGTTAATGCAGCTTACAAAATCCGCTCCTTCTGTCTTGTTCTTACGTGTGTTGTGAGCTAAAAAGAGGAACCGGTGAATCAATTTCAGGTTCACCACTTCTCTTATTGAATATGCTAACACATAGGTAGTTAAAAAAAAAAGAAGCGTAAAAGCAACCATAATGGATTGCAAAGAAAAAAAAACACTGTTTCATACCGTTGGTAATTTAATTTTTAATTAACATTACATTCCAATTATTAAAAAAAAAAAGAAAAAAGATCAAACTGGTAACTGGCAAAACATTTCTAATACTGTTCATTGATTTAGTCTTTTGAAAACCTGAAGACCCCAAAAGGTAGCACCAAACTGTGCCAAAATTGGCCATTTTGGAGAAATTGCCTGAACTGTTGCCTGTACTAAAACCTCTATTTTTGTTCTGTTTTACTTAATCTAAGTTGGCCTTTGCAGAGATAATGTTAACATATTATAGTATGATTTGATAGAGGTTTAGAGCTACAGTTACCTCATATTTAAGGGATTATTATAAATGGACTGTACTTGTATAGCGCTTTCCAGTCATGTTGACTACTCAAAGTGCTTTACACTACATGTCACATTCACCCATTCACACACACATTCATACCCTGATAGCACATCATGGAGTCAGGAGAAGCCTGGAATCAATCCACCGACATCCCAATTGGCAGACAATTTCTCTTCCTCCTGAGCTACAGCTGGGTTATTCGTATTTATCCCGAAAGCGGTTGTTTTTTTGGGTCAATCCTAAAATTTTCCCATTTATACTGTGTTCCATCTTTGTTTATTCTTCACTTGTAACTACATATGCTGATTTTTACACATCTTAACAAAACTCACAAGTGTTCATTTAACTAGGACTCCTAAAGTATCCAAATAGGCCAGGTGGTTACAGGGATATACTCATTTCATAATGGATATGCAATTCTTTAACAAAAGCCTAAAAAAAACACAAAATAAAAAAAGGCGTGTGGCTAAAAAAGTTAATGCAAATAAGCATGTGCAGGATCATACGGAAGAGGATTAGGGCTACCAAAGAAAACAAAAAATTGAATTCTGACTAATCTCAGAATTCTGAGAAAAAAGTCAGAATTCTGAGATTAAAGTCAGAATTAAATTTTTTGTTTTCTTTAGTAGCCCTAATCCTCTTCCGTAGGAACCCACTGAAAAGTACTTAAGTTCAGTTAGAAATGTCCCTAGTTAATTTAATTTCTGTTAAATCGTAACCACTATTGTTGAAATGTTGCAGAAAATATTGACATGAAAAATGTTTAAATTTATAGAGAAAACAGTAAAGCTTAGATTCAGACTTACCCCATTTCATCAGCCCTTTGGGGTTGAGGAGTGTTGTTGCGCTGTGACCTCCTATATGGATGAAAATGAAAGCTTCAGGGGACAGAGATACATTTCCTGGGTTTCTTTGTGAACTTTAATATGGTAAATCTACAGATAAATATGTAATGAATGACTAAAAACAGATGCTTAACTTGGGAGAAAATATTTTTTTTTGTGTCTGGATCGACAGTTCAGGTATGACCATTGGGCAGTAAAGCAGTTTCATACAGTTTATTTCAAATTGCAGGTAGCAGGAAACATAATAAGGATAAATGACTTGTCATTTGAAAAAAAGTCATGAGTATGTGTAACCACATGGCAAACAATTCAGTTTAGTCTAATGTTACAGCTTCAAAAGCATCATAATGATCAGAATTATATTTGCGTAGTTTTAATAAATCATTTCAAACAATCAATCATATAAAGTCCCATAAACAAGGTTGTGTAATTTTGAAATGTAATCAAATAAATAATCAACTCTTTTAGATCATTTAGGAAAAAGAAATGATCTAATCCGGAGACATTTGGATCACGTCAAATTTCACACACTTCCACATGGGAGGCTTTTGAAATTTATAACACACAGTGAGAACTTTCAGTGTGTATGAAATGAAATCATCCATAAACTCTCTCACTCATTTTCTGTACCGCTTAGTCCAATTAAGGGTTAGGGGGCAGCTGGAGCCTATCCCAGCAGTTAACAGGCGAGAGGCAGGGTACACACTGGACCGGTCGCCAGTCCATCCGGGACCAACACACAGAGACAAACACTCACATTCTCTTCTAGGGAGAATTTAGAGTGACCAATTAACCTAACACGCATGTTTTTTGGAGGGTGGAAGGAAGACGGAGTACCACAAGAGAACTTGCAAACTCTGCTGTTCGAATGCCGCCAACCCCCATTCGAGGCTTGAACCAGGGACCTTCTCTACTGTGCAGCCCTTATCAATAAACTGCATACAAAAATATTATGCAATCGTTAAAAAAAAAGAAAGAAAAAAAGCAGTCATGTGAAACTGATAGCCATGATTGTGACAGATGTGTTCAGTTGCAACACAACAATGTCTGTTAAACATTGCAACAGGCACCACATTATCACTGTGCCTCATCACATTTAATTATCCTCATTTTTATCGTATTTGTCATCCCTGCTAGTTTCTGTCATCATTCTTCACTGCAGTCTTTTAGTGAATGGCCTTGAGTTGAAAGTATCAACAGAGATATGATTGTTGTGATCATGTCTCATGTACTTGCACCCTGAGATAAAGACGTTAGCAAACAGATAAAACAGTATACATAAAAGATGACAAGTGTAATGGTGATACTGTTTCCTCCCACACACTAATACACCGGCAAAACTGGTGCATGTGTGCAAGTGTTTTTTATAATGTTAACTAATGATTCTAAGAGAAACAAATCCATACTTTTACTGCTTTTAATTATCAGCTTTCTAGCCTGTCTGTTTCCTACAATGGACGAAGCAATTACAACCTCTTTGCATAAGATATTTTTTTTATTTATCACAGGATAACTTGAGCATTTAGGTACCTCTTTTCTTTTTTCAAATGTACCTTTTTGCATAAAATGTTATGACATAGCTTAACGGATTTGTATTAAAAAGGAAAACCAGCAGTTCAGTGTCATTAACACATCCTCTTATCTTCACTTTATCCAATTTAGGATTTCCAGCTGCTAGCAAGTGTGAGGTGAGGTATGCAATCTGCAGTCCAAAAATGGCCAATAGAGAGACTAACGAAACAACTAACCCCTCACGCTCACTCCTAGGATGAATTTTATATCACCAGTTAACCTAACATGCATGTTTTTGGACTGCTGATAGAAGCTGGAGTGCCCATGCTGGGGCGGACATGCAAACTCCACACAGAAAGACCCCAGCAGAGGTTCAAACCAGGAACCTTCTAACTGTGGCAACAGTGCTAACCACTTCAACATGAAGTCTGGTATACGTACCAGCAAAACAGAAGTAAAAATTAACTGCAACACTACGCCTAAATTTTTCTTCTAATACACCTGAGACAGGACTAAGTAAATATATAGGATACTCTACAGATGGTTATACTTTTATTTGCATGTATGAGTCACACAGAGGCTGACTGGAAGCAAAATGGGCTTCTATGTATGACCTACCTGGAAGAAATCCTCCACAGCAGGCTGGATCCGAGGCCTCCCTCCAGCCTGTTGTCTAACAAACCCGAACTTTAAGAGGAAGACTGGGCAGAAAATGTCTGCTGTGCAGCGCGAGCTGGTTGAAGTGTCTGAGTATAACCGTCTCTTTAACATAACCGAGACCTCAGTACTTCCTGTGCTACTTCTCCTTCTCAGTCTGCCTTTTCCGCATCTTGATGCTCTCCACACAGCAAAGTCACACTTGTGATCCTGTTACTGTTTAAAAGCACACAAGCTGTTTCTAAACCTGTAAACAAAATATTTTGGCCTTTGATCACCTGAAATAATGTATGACCTGAATTCACTTTTAGAGGGAATTTCATTGTTGTGTTCTACATAAAAGTTGAAAACAAATAGACCTTCAAAAGATGTTTTGGCCTTATCAAGGGTGATCTTACTGCCTGGACAATGAATAAATGTCTAACCTGTAACTATAATGATGTACAGTTACGTTAGAACACTTTTTATAGATTTGCATATCAGATTCGATATCGGTTCACTTAAATATGGAAATTTTTACTACATTCATGCATTCTTCAATCAGATAATTTATGAATATAGAACTTGAAATTTGAAATAAAGACAAATCCAGAAGAGACCAGCAAATTTTTTTTTCACTCCAGCAGGCATTTATTCCACCACAAGCACTGGCAGCATTAAAACTACAGTGTACAGGGTTTCATTACCTTTTGCATTAATTACAATAAAACCAAAATAAATTAGCTGGTTTCATAATAGGCGTTCCCATCCATTCCAGTTCCAAATCAAAAACACTTTCATTAGTCACTTGCTAATCTGCCGCTACCCACAGCTTTCCCACAACATTCTGTCATTCGTACGATCTGGTCTGAATACACATAGGATGTCAGACACAAACTCATTCCAGATATTGGACTTTGCTTGCTTGTAATGTGATTTCCTGGCATGAATGTCTGGATTATACTTTTTGTTTTTGTCATGATAAAATCTCAGGCACTAACTGAATTAGTGAGTCCTGCTTATCGTGGATACGGTCATCATCCTCAGTGCTGCCCTCTGCTGCTGTGTCAGAGTTTTGAAAACTGAATGAGGTTCCTGTTGATTTCAGCTACGTTTCTGCAACCTGGATCAAGTGAACGATGACACACATACAAAAAAGAACATGAATCGTTTTATTATGGTCACACTGATCACTTTTAGTTTTTAGTGACTTCACCTTTATGTCTCAAGCTCACCTGATAAAGCCATGGACAAACGGAATTCATCATTCAAGATCTGAAGTACTTCCCTTACTCCTTCCTCCCCCTAAAATGATCACATAGGATGTAATTACTGCATCTGTAATGCTACAAACTAACTATAAAATGATTCTAAATACTATTCAGCTTTAATTTGAAAGGTTCTGCTGTCCTTTCATACTCAATGGCTCAAAACACAACATGGAAAACATCTTTTTCCAGGGCTCACATTTTTAATTCAGTAACTTAACCATTTTATTCTAGCACATATGCTATCCCTTCAACAAGCTGTCATAACAGAGACTTACAAGAAGCTTGAGCAAATGTTTGAGGGTAAACAGAAGAGGAAACCTTCAAGCTCACCAGACAGCCCAGAGCAATAATATTTAAATGAAAAGAAACACTTCAACATGCTGTCACAATCAGTCTCAAAAACTCCGCTGTTTTACCTTGTATGCAAGGCCCCACACAACTGGACGGCCAATGAACACACACTTGGCTCCCAAGGCCAATGCTTTCAGCACATCACTCCCTGTCCTGATTCCTCCGTCCACGTAGACCTCAATCCTGCCCTGCACCATGTCCACGATCTCTGCCAGAGCGTCAATCTGTTGGCAGCAAAGATGCAACAAGAATGATGTAACTTATACTGCCACTCATTGTCCTGATATGTATCTGTGCTAAGTTAACCCAGGTTAAGAAACATTTTATACTTAGAAACTCAGTTTGATAGTTTTAAAGTAGCACAAGTGTTAATATTATTAAATCAAATAAATAATGAATGAATCCAGCCTCTAATCGTTATGCATTTCACAACTAACAGCAGTAAAAGCACTTTCACTCATTAAACAACCTGATTTAGTTGATAATAACTACTATACATACTCTAAGCTTAACTCATTGTAAAGTACTGTAATTTGTGAAAAGTGTATTCAGAAACTACCGAGGCCGGGCCTCCGTCCAGCTGTCTCCCCCCATGGTTAGACACAATAATGCCTTGGACTCCGTGCTCCACAGCCAGTTCGGCATCCTCCTTGGTCAGGATGCCCTTGATGATAATGGGGAGGCGGGTAATGGACTGCAGCCAGTAGACGTCCTTCCAGCTGATGGAGGGGTCCAAGGTGTTGGCCGGTATCCCATACTCCTCTGGGATGCCAGTTTCCTGCTGGAAGTAACAAATATACCAACTTGCAGAAGTGAGCTGTATTATTGATTCATTTCACACTTTTAATGTATTTTAGTCCATTCAGAGTTTGTTTATTTGTATTTTTTGTGTGAATTGAAACCATTTCCTCCTAGTTAAACTGACTGTTTTTTTATTTAAAAATAATGTAGATTTATTTCATTATTTTTTTTTTATAAAAATGTCTTTTTCGTAAGTTGCATGCTAATATAATTAAAGCATTATAGTTAAACCACTACAAATGTACATTATTAGTTTAGAAATTTGATAAAGAGTTTAAAAAAAAGCGGAAAATTATTTAAAGTCAAAAATATTCTGTTACCTGGAATATCCCCTCAAAGTTCTTGACTTTGAGGTGTGGTGGCAGCTTAAACTGGTTGCGAATATCGTCGCGGCGCTTTCCGGTATAAGGAACATCGACGGTGAGGACCAGGGCTTTGAAACCGAGCGACTCTACTCGGTGCACGAGCTGCTCTGAAAGCTTCCTGTCCCGATACACATACAGCTGGAACCAGCGGTAGCCGTTTGGTGCCGCTGCTGCAATCTCCTCCACTGAGCAGGTGGAATACGTGCTGGTGATGTAGCAGGTGTTGAGAGTCTCTGTGGCTGTGGGGGGAAATTATAATTGTGATCTTTAAAAAAAAATTATATTAAATTACCCCTGAAATATGTTTCAATCATTTAAAAACCAATAAACTTTCAGTTTAAAATCCATTTTTTTCTATAAAGCATTACCACAGAAGCATCCAGACTCCTTAAAGTACAAAACAATTTTAGTTTTATGCTTCCATCTAGTGGTTGCTATGTGTACTGCTACTGTAGTTGGATTAAATCTGTGTTTTGTTGATTTGTAGCCTTGTTGGAGCCTTTGGAGATATCAAGAGGACACATAATGAATCATGGTTCTTTTTCCTGACTTTATTTGAATTTTATGAGCTGTTTACCTATCTCAACCCATTGAAAAGCTTATGGTATTAACTTGAAAGATAAGATAATTTACCACAAAACAAAACCAGACATATAAACAATCCTTACCTCGAGCTGTGGCAACCTCTCCTTCATGCCAAGCCAGACAGTGGAACGCTGTAGGTGCAATACCAACAGGGAAGCTGATATCTATCCCCTGCACTGTGGTGCGTGTGTCGCTCACAGAAACGTCCCGCAGGATTCGAGGCCGCAGACGGAGCCTGAGTTCAGTACAGATATAAACAGCAACAGATGATATGTAAAGTGGTGACCCTCCAAACAGCAACATTGAAGGAAATGTACAGTTTTGTCCAGTATAAGATGTATTTTTGCAGAATGTCAAAACATATGTCATAGTCTGCTAATTGATCAAATAAGCAGGGATGTTCAAACATTTGAAAAAACAAAATGTTCTTCAAAAACATGAAAAAAAGGTTGGCCTTAGTGACTTGAAACATGCTACACATAGTCTGATGATCCATGTTAAAGACACTTAACTAATACTATAGTCTTAGTCTAGTATAAATAAAAGTTAGATTTATCTTTTTAAATATACAACATAATCAAAATCTTTCATTTAGTGTTTAAAAAAAAAATCAAAAAAAAATCACGTCATTATGGAACCAAACCAAAACAAAAACAAACAAAGAAATCGCTCTTGAGATGGTATCACGTTTTACATTTTTGTATGTGAAAAGACTGAACAGTCCGGTATTCTGGTTTTTTTCCCCCCAAAGCTATTAAATGTAATCATCTTTCCCAGACTTGGAAATGTTTAACCTGCTCTGATCCCTCAACAAACAATCCCTAGTAACAGCCTTGTGAAATAAAGTGACGATCAGTGTGACTAAAAGCAGTTTATCAATCCTGATGGAGACATGAGGAAAGCTGAGAGGAATGCACAAAGAGACACAGGAGAAACAGTCCTGATCGAATAAGAAAATCACAACTCTGTATCTTTATCCTAGCAGTGATGCAAATTTCAAAACAGTTACTCCACAATATTGCAAAAATCTGTAACAGCAGTGCAAAGTCCACAAAAGCAGGTCATGCAAAACATACACTGTGTTATCTTGACTCCATGGGTGAGTATTAACACCACTCTGAAGCTCTACAATCTTCATAAAGACATGTTTGTCAGAATGATAGTACTAAAAACGATATCTGATACGGTGGTCCAATTATTGAGAAAATACAAGTAAAACAATGTTTGGTCTTGTCTGGTACATTTGGTAAATCGAATGCAAATCTATCATAAGCAGCACAGCAGTATCAAAACACTTATGTGTTGTCAAATATCTGGGTGGAATTAATTTTTGACACTGAACCTTTTGTAAGCCAGTAGATTGTCATCCCTGGTGCAACATTCATCTGCTCCAGCCGCATAATAATCCCAGGTGTTCTTTGAAAGATGCTCCTTAGCATACTCTTCAAAGTCTGTGAGGCATACCATAGCCATCTCTGCACACTGACCTCCCTCTCTGTGTAAGATAAGAACATAAACAGAGCAAGTGAGCAGCTTTTTGATATTGAAATGCATAATAAAATCCCCAGAAAAACATGGTGATGACCAACCATATGCCTGCTTCAATCTTTCCAGAAAACATGTGATTATCGAAGGAAAGCATTTCATCATATGCCTGGACTTCATAAACAAACAACTGACTTAAAAAGATATTTTTATGGGCAAAATATTTATTTACCTAAAACTTAGAAAACAGAGTCATGTATTTAAAGTCTTTACAACCTACCAGATCTCTATTTGGAAAGAGAATTTGCTGCAATGCATGTGTCAAAACCACTTTTGAACAACAACAAAAACACTCAAGCACGTAAAGTTCAGAATGAAAAACTACATGGGTTCAATTACAGCTTCAAGACTTACCAGATTACTGATATTTCATAAACAAAAATCCTTCACATTTAAACGATGCAGGACCTGCAAACGGCTGAAGCTGCAATGTTCAAACCTAAACTCCCCTTTTACCAACAAATGTAGTTCAATTAATCAATAACTCACCAGTCAGGGTTCTGCATTTTGACCTATAAGCAAGAAAATTATGGTTTTCTTTTATGCCCGTGCTAGTCCTTGTGCCCAGAGTAAAGCCTTTGTCTCCATTAGAATCAAACTTTCATGCAAATGAAAGCCATGGGCAGTATATGCGACCTGAAGCTAACCCTGCCTTTTATTGTGTTTACACACGCTGGAAATGTGCTGATGATGATTTCAACTATAGTGAGGGCAAGAGGCATCTGGCAAAGGGCTCCGTGGTCTATTAGAGGGTGACACGGGAGTGGATTTTCACTCCTGTCCCATCCGACTTCCACAGGGAAAAATCTTTCCCCGTCCCAATCCTGGGCCAAAGCAAAAGAAAAATTCCTGTCCCGTCCCAATTCTGATAAAATTACTCCAGATCCCATCCCGCTCCCATTTAAAAAACAAAAACAAAACATTATTTAGTCTTTAGGCAATACATTGGATTTGATGAAAACAACAACGAAAACAACACAACCGTTGTTTTCACCTAGAGACTGGCTCGACTGTCATTACAGACGTACCAAGTTCAGGTGTGTTTTTCCACACACCGCTGATTTACATTTTAAATTACTCATATCTTAGATCTTGGGTGACGCTGCCATGCTTGTTTCGGTTTTGTATGAAGGAGTTTAAACTGTTTTAAATAATAAACAGACCGTTGCGTTCGCCAAGATCCTCCGTGTTGGAAAAAATGCTGCGTTCAAAGTACCTCGGAAGTGTATCTCTAACCCCAAAATGAAGTCACTTAGTGCAGGTTCGTAGAGCTTGCTTTGTTTAATTCCCCCTAAATACTGTGTAGTTTAAAAACAGTTCAACAAATACGACCACCAGTCAGATCAAGAGTGGCAATAACTAACTAACTAACTAACTAACTAACTAACTAACTAACTAACTAACTAACTA
>JBAMHW010000014.1:6630827-6646665 GCA_037177495.1 Rhadinocentrus ornatus | reverse complement strand
AATGAATGAATGAATGAATGAATGAATGAATGAATGAATGAATGAATGAATGAATGAATGAATGAATGAATGAAATGTCGGAGATGAGACCTTGGGGTGATCAGGGGTTGTATTTAGCATGCTTGTCTGTGTTTTTATTAAACGTTGAAGATAATCCAAACATTTAAATGCGTGATGCTTTACAGTTTAACATGCATTATTCTGATAGTGAATGATGTTGTATAGCTTGTTCTGATTTTGTATGGATTCTTGGCGAGAATGTTGTGATATGAACATAAATGTGACTTTAATATAAACAAAACGATCCAATTTGGTGAATAAATATTTATTCATTTCATTTTAAATTAAATATTGAAAATGCTTAATCCAGTTGTCTGTAAGTTATTTTATTTTGAAGAGAAAGTCTTCAGCTCTGTGAATCTTTCATAGGCTTTTTAATTCCAAATAAAATAAAAAAAAGAGGACAATATGTGTGAACCACATTTTTAATTATGGTTGAAGCCTTTCAACAGCTTTCTCATCTGTAAAAGCTTAGTACCCTTCCTTTATAGTGTAATATATCCTACATTCATCGAGTAGCAACAGTGTTGTAAAGATTACTTCCCAGTATTAGTCCTTACAATGTAGACCTAATTCACTAAATTATGCATGTACACCTTTTTATTCAAAACCACTTTCTTCTGCAATGAGTCTCTTGTTCAACATCCTTATTGTCCTTTTCATTATTAATGTGCTACATTAATATTGTAATTTTCATTACTGACTGATTTTATTCTTTCTAAAACACATAAAACTTTCAGAAATTTTCAGTTTCTTCTTTTTTAAACGAATCACCCTTTCATGTTTTACCTCAATGTTACAAAGTTGTGATTTTCTCAGTGTGTAAAAAGTGGTTTCCCAGCTTCTGTATGTGCATGGGTTCATGGTTGGTGAGAAAGAACTTGATTTAGAATATATTACATGATGCACCAACTGCCATCCTCCCATAATCCACTTGGAACAGATCCAGTCTGCCTGCACTGCAGCCACAAGACACAGAGACAATTATGCACATCGACACACAGATCTGTTGTACTTCCTGTACATACATTGAGCCATACACACGCCATTTTTCCTGAGTCTTTACAGTTAACTTGATTATATTTCTGGTTTTATTTTCTCTCTGCTGTTATTGGGGATGGAGTTATACAGATTAATAGTTTTTACTTTAAGAAAAAGAAAGCGATTACATACACAGAAAGATTTTTGAAGACATCAGCAACTTTTGTTGCTCACAGCTAAATACAAGTTTGAATAATGTGCCTTACGAATAATTTAGCTTTGCCTTAGACCATAGATTTATTGTGTTTAACTGCTGTTTGTTTTTCCAGATAATTGTGATGTAAAGGGAATAAGTATGTTCTTCTGTTGCCACTGGCTCTTGATGTTGACTGACTGTATAACCACCCTTTGTCCATGGAAGCTTGTCCACCTCTTCTGGTTAGAGTTGTAATAAAGATAGGTTTTCAAATGTTTCCAGACATGTCAAAATCAGACTGATTTGGGTCGACCATGTCCCTCTGATTTCAACCTCTCTATAACCTCTTGAAATGAGTGCTCTGACTGTTTGTTGAGTTGAGAAAGTTTCTTTTAACATAAAGGAAAAAACCAAAACAAATGACTAAAATAAAACAATACATTATATATAAAAAAAAATGTTCCCAAGGAACAAGAAGAAGTCAAAGCTTATGAACGTTAACAAAACCATCATTATCACAGTCACTTAAAACAAAACAACAGTCACATTCATTATTAGTAATCATAATCTATATTAAATCATATCATAAGGAGGATATGCAATAATGATAGTAATTATAATATGCATACTTATATCTCCATTCAGACTAAAACAAAAAGAGGAATAATATAAACACTTGCTTTGAGAAAATACTTGTCAGAGAACATCACTGTCTATAAATCTACAAGGTAATGTAGACCTTTTACTATGCATGCATGGGAAGCTTGGGTGCATATGGATTTTATTGGAAAATATATGTTACTACCAAATAAAGCCTATGTGAATAAATCTGAAGCCAATTCCCTTTGAGATTCACTTTGCTGATCGATCAGGGAACATGCATCTATAAATTCACACAACAAAGATGTTCTGTCTGTTACATCATTTAGAACACATAAATTAAGGTGTCAGCATACACACTAAGAGTTATCAGTAATTGCATCATTGGTCTGATCTCGAATATCTAAAATTTGTTAAATATATTTAAACTTTTTAAAATATCTTTGTTGTGAATGACATGGTATTACATGTAGCAAATACTTACACCTCAGCTTGACCCTGTTTCATTAACAGAATATGTCAGAATTAGCTTATTTATTTGTTTTTTCATGACCCCAGCTTCTGACAAAACCATTATATTTGTCCTTCAGTCCCATAGGGCTTCCACAGGAACCCCGAGATGCAACAATTGCCAGCAGATCTTTAAACACACAAACATACTAAAGTGGGCAGACTGATACACCCTCCTTTACCACCACACTGACTACAGTATCACTGCAACGTTTCATGTTTCCACAGTGAGTGGCATGTTGTAAATGAAAATGAGCAGGTTCGGTTGGAGAGACAGCAGGCAGCTCCAGCTGTATGTAAAACAATCCACCATCACACACGCTCCAGATCTGATGTGCTGACAGCAGTGATGAGGTCTTGGAACAGATATTACACATCTATTACACATGTGAACACTCCCATACATATGCATAAAGCTCACGCATACATATTTGCTGTCACTGCGCCCATCTTGTCCTCACATATACACACGGGGGGAAATATGGCTTGCGGTTGAGTAGAATTTTTTTCTAAAATTCAGTGGTTCTGATTAGAAAAAAATGAAATTACCCTCCAATCAGCAAGTAAATATTTGCCTGGGTTAGTTATAAAGGAATATCATTATTTAACCATACAGCAGATAAGGTCTTCATTTAAACTTTTGTGTTATAGGCCTTTATTTTTGCTCTTTCAATTCTTTTTATTTTTAGTTCATTGTGTTCAGTTTTTTAGCTGATGCTGAAGACTTCCATAACAACTAAATGCTGTCCTCATTAATTCAAAATGAGATGCATTTTCTCAGAAATACTTTCAAAGAGTCCCTAACATATTCATCAAATGACTACTGTAACTTTTTCTTTGTGATTTTTCTCCGATCAGAGACAGTTTTTGGATTCGCTGTTGCACTACTGTCAATGAAATCTAGGGCTGTGTCCGAATGTCCACCCTACTCCCTAACCCCTGGTTCACTACATAGGGCTGCATTTTATAGTGCACTCATTTCCTTGGCAATAGGGAATCGAATCAGCCTATTTTCCCTCGCCGCAGAACACGTGACTACCAGCCATCACCACGGCAACCAGAACGCCCGTCAAGATGTTGTTCCGAATACAAAAAAAGTTGTTTGTAAAATTTTTATTTTTATTCCTTATGTTGTATTTTATTCTTTGTTGCATATCTATTCAATAAAAAATGTTTTGTTGCCTCCTTGCGCCATGTTGAGCTTCTGCCCGCAGTGCATTGTGGTCTATATTGAACCGTCTAGTGAACATCGATGCTCACTACTTTTCAAGATGCATTGTGGGTAATTTTGAGTGCCCTATTTTTTTTCTCTCTGGACATTTGGACACAAAATGGCATGACCCTTATATAGGGCACTGTGTAGGGAGTAGGGTGCACATTCAGACACAGCCTGAATGTTTACTGTAAAGGTTTTTCACATTAAAAATCCCACGTGGGCCTTGGTGGGATGGTGAAGGTATAGTTCCACAGACCTTCGACCAAGAGACTAGATTTTGACTTTGAAGCAACATTACATAAGTTTCCATTCATTATAGACATTGCCCTGCAGCTTCATGGGTAGAGTGGTTGTCCAGTAGCCCAAGGTTTGTCCGTTCGATCCCGGCCTGGAGAGCTCATGTCGAGGTGTCCCTGAGCAAGATGCAGAACCCCTAATTGCTGCTGATGGGTCGTGGTTGAACGCCACGGTTATTGGAGGAAGAAAGGACGAGAGAAAAGTGACAGAGCAGGTAAGACAAGAGTCGACATTGGACTTATTTTTACTGGCTTTAGACAGCTCAAAGAAAAGACTAGATACAATGGATTAACTTTTGTAAGGGTGTACCAAAGTGTGAAAATCTGCCAAAGTTCAGTAGTGCATCTTTAATATGACTTTTGTCCAAAATGATGACACATCATACTGTTTTCTTCCCCGAAAAAAGGAACCACTGGTAGATGTGTTGCCATTGTGGTTTTAAATCAAAATGAAACATCTACTGTATAACTGCTTTCCTAAAATAAATCTAAATTTCATCTATCCAGGCTTTCTGCCTCCTGCAAATTAACTCCCTTCAAATTGCTCTGGATTAAAACACAGATTCAATAAATACAGAAAAAATATTAAGCGATTCCTAAAAAAGCTAGTTATGTAAACTGCAGCATCCCAGATGTAAACGTCTCTGATGTGTTCATCTGAAGTAGCTTAACAGCTGAATAATTCACATCTGTGTGTGGAGCAAACACCGCTGACCTCTTTTTCACTCTTTTCTGCCTTTAAATGAGAGTAAATTAGGTGTTATAATGTTGTGGCTGTTTTTAGTGGCTGCTGAGAACAAACACACATGCAAACATAAATGTTTTTCTGCACACATGCTGAATTGGACCGACAGTTTATTCAGTGTACTAGCTCTTAATCAGTCATCAAGATCAAGAGGAAAGGCAGCAATGTACACATACACACTAACTGGACAACCAGGTCACATTGGCAGATCAGGATAAACTTTGGCCTGTGTTGTCAGTCTTTAATGATTAAATCATATATTGGTTCAGACTTTCGTTACACTGTGTTAGCACTTATCTGAGGGTGAGGGAGTGACGCTCACATGTACCCCAGTGTATACAGAGTACAGGTTCAAACAAAAACACTCTTATAACAAGAAAAAAGTCTCAAAGTCATGTTCCAAAAAAATAAAAAATAAAGAACAAAAAAGTACACTCTCATTTAATTCTAAGGTTGTATTTCGCTGCCTTGTACCTGTGACATGCGCAATGACGATAAAGTTGAATCTGAATCTGAAGGTTTTCTGTATCAGCATTTATTAATAAAAAGCCATCTGGTCTTTACCAGATCTTAAAGTTAGATTAAATTAAATCTAAAAAATTTAGATAAGCCTTAGCTGAACAGTAGCATATGGTATATTATACTATGTCACTATTTATATAAAAAGATCTAGAAAAAATGCAGAAACAGTCAGTGATTAGCAAAATACACCCTTACTGCTTCCATAGAATGAAAAATGTAATCAAATGGAGGCCTATTTTATTGTCATTAGCAAGTGTGACCACTTAAAAAAACAAGTTGCAAGATGTTGAAACAGTTCAAAATCCAGACCTTTAAAAGGATATTTAGATTTTTTTTCTAATGTAGATTACAATGCAACTTTCTCTGAAACCTTCATGAAACTTTGAAAATGTGAAGTGTGTGAAGTTACCCGGTTCTGAGTATGAGTAGCTTTTAGG
Source organism: Rhadinocentrus ornatus (assembly GCA_037177495.1). Taxonomy (NCBI): domain Eukaryota; kingdom Metazoa; phylum Chordata; class Actinopteri; order Atheriniformes; family Melanotaeniidae; genus Rhadinocentrus; species Rhadinocentrus ornatus. Next base: position 6,641,102 of record JBAMHW010000014.1, on the reverse strand, counting down.
CTTAGCTTGCCCATCAGTAAAACTTCTCAGTTTTCGAACTAAGATGACTCTGACCACTCTCTGGTGCAGGTAAAGGCGGATTTATGCTTGCGCGGCGTCTGCGTGCAGCCGGCTACGGCGTAGCTGACGCTGGTGAGTTTGCCTTCGCACTTGAGCGTACGGGGTGTGCGTCATTTTGGTGTCATCTTGCAGTTTCTCCTCCTAACCTGAAGGCGGCATCAGGGGTGGTATCGGCCGGTAAGCTCACCAGGTCGGCGTTATTTTGATGATTAACTTCAGTTCGGTAGGTATTTTCTGTTTTAAAACAACAACGGCGTCCAGTATGGTTTAGTGTTTTTATTAGTTTATGGAACAAAATGAAAAAGTAATTCGATCAGCCTCTAATCAACTCGATCCACTGGTTATTGTCTTTAGAAACGGTGGTTCCAACACAAATTCAGCCACAGATCCAGATATCCAGCACAACACGTGATCCCAGGCTGACCAATCACAAGGGAAAATCTCCGCGTAACCGTCTGCGTAGCAGGGGTGCATGTCAGGTATGGAAGAGTTGTGCGTCGAGCCCCTGTAGAGCTACGCCGAGCCTATGGCGGTTAAGCAGACGCTGGGCAAGCATTAATCCGCCTTAAGACTTCTCATATGTAGGTCATACAACTCTACTTTTAATGAATATATAAATAAATAAAAAAAGATCCTCTGTAACTTCATTGAAACTCTGAGGGCCTTAAAAGAGTTGTACATGCCCGCAAACCTTAATGAGCAAAAGCAACAATGCAATGAAGACATGTTCCTTTACAACAATGCAAGAAACTAATAATTTCCTAGAAATGCTCTGTAGAAGGCACACATCTCTGCCTCCACTCTGTGGCAGACTGTTTGCACGTCATTTGTTCTCACTCAAACAGATGTTGTGAAGTCCATTACAGAAAATGTATTTTTAGCAAAACGTTGTAATTGTTTTAGCTTTTGTAATAAAGATGTTGTTGTGAGTACATCAGACTTTAAAAGGTAAATATTAACAGAAATTAACATTAATTTGCATTCTCTGTTTTTTTCCCAGAACTAACGGTATTCTTATGATAAAAGGTGAATTTACACTTTTGTAGATTTATATATATAAATATATATATATATATATATATATATGTCCCATGAATGGGATCAGTAGAGTCTCTAGGAATTACAGTGCAGGGAAAACAAGAAAAAAACTGTCTTCTAAATTGAGTTTGTCTGCGTGACTTAGTTTTTTTGGTGGGCTGCTTGGGAGAGACATAGGCAAGAGAGATGGGAGGGGGTTAAATCCAAAGAGACCACCATTATTTTTCACTTCACAGGGAATAAATGAACGCTGTCAGGCTGACTAATGACTGGGTCTCTACTGCGGTGGAATCAGCGGAAAATCTCAGTCTACCAATGCCAGTCATTTTCTGATGAACCCCGGCTCTGATGGATTGTAGGATCTGGCTCTGATTACATGCTACACTGGCATCCACTCATCTCCTGATCCCTTTTGTTATTTTGGAAACGGCTAATAAACACACATACACATCCAAGCCAGCTCACACTTGCAGATACACAGTCCGGCTCCTACTCTGCAGCTCTGTTAGTTTTGACAATTTTCTTTCCGTTGGACTCTTGGAAACTCCTGAAACTCACAGGGGTTTGGTACCCTGAAAATTACTTTAGCAACTCTGAGTTATGCGTTATACTGCTCAAAATGCATGTCTGGTCTGCTTCTACAACTGCTCACAGTATTTATATAGAGGTGATACTTAATTGTAATTTTTGTCCCCCCTTTTTTTTTTGTTTAAGTTTGCTTATGTGATCACTCTTGGAGGAATGTCCCCTTTGGGAGCTGTAATTTACTAAGTAATGACCTTTAACTTAGGCAAAAGTTACAATACCACATTATAGACGCACTTTATTAAAACTAATTTTATTTTTTTTATTGGTGCACATTGCTTAAACCCTATGAGCCCTGTGCTTATTTTTAGGCATCTGTTTGAAATTGCATAACCAAAATACATCTCTGCAACCACAAGGCATATTTGAGAACGTTTGGAGTCATAGTAAAGGAAACACTTTTGAGATTTAATTTAACTTTTGTAAATGTAAGTACATTTGCAACTGGTGAAGCATAAATGAAAAAGGCTTTAGGCTTGCCTAAAAAAATCACTTTCACAAGGACTGTGAATATCCCCTTGGAGTGATGTACCAGCAGCTTTGAATCTCTATCAAAGCATTAGACAGTATGTGAACATTATCTCTGCAAAGTGAACTCTGTATGAACTGAAGCAGAACAAAATTACAGAGGTTATACAGACGGTTCAGGCGAGGTCTCCAAAATATCCATTTTGGCACAGTTTGGTATCTGTTGATACAAGTCCCCCAGTTAGGGGACCAACCGAAGGTTTTTTAATAGTTAATGTTGCAAAAGGTAAAATATTATAATTATTTTTACTTTATATTTTAATAGGAGTAAGTTTGACATGTTTTGTATCCCTTTAAAAACTCACCAAGAAAAAAGTTATGAAAAAAGTTTCCTTAGCATTTTATTTTCCTTTGGACAACAATAATAAATACATTTTTTTTTTTTTTAATTGACTGAAATAATAGTTAGCAATATAGTTGCAATAATTAAATAATCAAAACTTGACACAGAAGTGGGATAACGACACTCACTTTTGGTATTACACACCCAAACAAAAAGTAAAGATAACTCCGACATGAGTGACACGAGTCCCTGAAAATGCCTTTTTACCCAATGGAAGAGCAGGACGCTAAATGGTTTAAGAGCTCATAGGGATGTGGTCTCATGAAAACATGAAACTGTGACTAAGTAAAACCTAATCTGATGATTTGTGTTCCTGGACAAGATTGTCTATTTTTACTTTTTTCTTTTTTTTTTTGTTAGGAAATAAAATAAGTTTTTTAAAAAGAACATAATCTCATTATAATTAATCAGATTGTCATAAAATGAGTTAAAAGAAGAAAAAAAAGTAATAATCTGGAGGTTGTTTGGCAGTAGAGCTTCTAACAGCTAAGACAGCGGTGTGTATCTCATCTGACTCAATTGCCTAGACTTACTTCAGCTTTAAGTTTCACTTTTGTTTGTAGTTTAGGCTGTAAAAGCAAGTTAGGATTGGGTAAACATCATGGTTAGCCTTTGGGTAATCTCTTTCCTGTGTGTTTCATCTTTTTTTGTTCCTTCTGCAAACGTGGTACAGTCAAAGAAGAAACCTCCTACGGGAAAACAGATGGTTCAAAAACACATGGCTCAACACACCACAGTTTATTTTTTATTTCTATAACTTGATAGCAAAACAAATTAATTAGAAACAGAATAATGAAAAATCCCAATGATGAATTTAAAAACAAATGACATGGTGATTGTGTGTGAAAGCTTATTAGTACAACTCACACAAAAGTTATTTAACATGTGAATTGTCTAGCTGAATCTAAACACATATATAGAGCTAATTTATATTAAACTACACTATTAATAACATTAATGACACAGCCATCATGTTGATGTTGAGGAGATCTCTTGTAATTCTGTCTTTTCTGTGTTTCACCCTTTCTGCCCCCTCACTCCTGTCCTGTCATCACAGGCAACAGGCAACAAGGCAAGGTGCTGAAACAGATTGCTTCCCTGTGGGACTCCGAGACTCGCACTGCAAACACACACTCACAGACCATCATACACACACACTGAATGTGCCTCAGTTCACATCTGCAGAGGTTTTCTCCTGCATGTCCAGGACACAGTAAAAATAGATCGAAGCAAAAACAGAATCATCTAAAGAAGAGAAAAAAATAAAAATAAAATCCACAGTTTTCCTATCCCAATGTACACAATGACAGCCGGGTTTTGAAGAATAATTTACAGAAGATTTTGATAAACTTTCTGCATTTGTGTGACACCAATTTCAATTCCACGAAGTGCTTTGCAGCCACCCACTATTGTGTTTTTTCTCACACTACACCCTTCCAGTACTTTAAAAGTAATGGTAATCACAGAGAAGAGGCAAAGAAGAAAAAAATGGAAGTTGTTTGACCTTTGACATGTCATTGAAATCACATACGCAGTTTAGATATACTGTATCTATCTCAGTCATCAAACGGAAGAAGAGGTGGCTGGAAGAGGAAAGGAGCCAGAGATTTCTGATCATGTCGACAATAAATCAAACACAAGTCACCTGCTTGATGAAGAGCACAGGTTTTTTTTTTTATTCTTCCACTTAAAATAGCTGTTTATTAATTATCTATGCTACAAAGAAAATTTACTGCACTGTATACTACAGAAAATATACTGATTTACTACACTGAACAGTGTAGTAAATTATATGGAGACCGAATATGTCACAAGGCAACTGTTAAATCCAGTAATTAAAAAAGTCTTAGTAATCAATTTTCTGTTGATAAACTGATTATCAGATTGATTTGGTAATGCCCAAGACCAAATAAAATGTATTATTTTACATTTTTTGCAATGTATTTTGGAATAAAATATCTAGAGGATCAACTAATACGGGTCTTTTCATTCATTTTCTATCGCTTACTCCATAGGGGTCGCAGGTAAGCTGGAGCCTATCCCAGCATTTAACGGGTGAGAGGCAGGGTACACCCAGGACAGGTCACCAGTCCATCGCAGGCTCTCTGCTCTCTCTCTCTCTCTCTGTATATATATATATATATATATATATATATACACACACAAATATATATATTTATATATATTACCAAGCTTAAATGTGGGTTTATGGTAGGTGGTCATGTAAATTGGCATGGTCAAAATATATTGTTATACATTTGCATATCAATTTGCTGTCCTACCTAACATTTCCTGATCATTAGATGAGAGAGAGAAAAAAAAGAATTATCATCAGACAAATGGCTAGAAATAAAGACAAAAACATATGTGGTCTTATAATAGTGGTTTCACTGAAGATTACTGTTAGCATCCTTTACCTTGGCATGTCTGGGCTTGGGATCAGCCGGCTTCCGTAATAATTATGGTGAATGTTTCCTCCATGTTTCAGCCAGCAAAGCTTTCACTTCTTAACATGACTCCACTGTACTCTGGATTTCGGTCAGAACTCCAAGAGGACTTCTAACACTTTCTCCTAGGTAAAATATCCTTTCAACAGTCTGCTGATGTGCTTAGGAACATTAGAGGCGTCCACTCATGTGTTTTAAAATTCATTCTTCAGCTGAATTAATCAAGTTTGTATCCAAAATGCATTCATTATCCAGTTAGAACAGGCCCGGACTTTTTATGTTCCCACCGTCATGCTGTACCCTTCCCTTAGGGTAATCTGGCTGGAAGTGTTTTCTACTGCACATAGACCATCAGGTAGTTTGAACCTGAAGTAAAATCTGCCAAAGCTTGTTTCTTTCTATGCATGCTTTTTGTAAATCTGATTTTATTTTTCAAGATTATGAAAGCTTTCTGTGGTATCACTCTCCCTTTGCACACATATTGCTCAGTGAAGTTAGATCAATCTACTGCTTGTCTTTCTAGCTCTATCTTTTTAAATCTTCTGTCACAATTCATTAGATGCAGGTTCTTCACACTAGCTTTAAAAATGCACAAGAATCAGAAGAGCATCTGAATGATGTTCTTGAATAAGGAAGGGATTTTTGCTAATAGTTTCTTAGTGGTAAAAGATGTGTCTCTGTCTCTTCTAACATTTTATTTACCACACTTATGATTGTAATGAAAGTTTGATGATTGTTTGAGCTTTCAAGGTGTCACTGTATAGGGTGTAAAGAGAAAGATGCACAGACCTTACAAATGCACCTTCTTTTGCACATGCACAGTAACAGATATTTGTAATGAAATCCAGATCCTCCTTTGGGAAGCAAACATTGCTTTACACAAAATACTCTGTCCTGAATGTTTATTATGCTTGTCGAGGCTTCCCTTCGGAGAGCAGCGAGAAGACTGTGTGCGGTCAGCCCCACATTTCAATCATTGACACATTTTCTGCATTTCTTGGTATTGTGCTTTGTTATTATTGTTATTTTGATTCTGTCAGCCAAATTCTGTTCTCCAGTGTTCAGCTCATAGTGTGATTGATTGTCCCACCATGTGGACATCTGTTATTTTGTCCGCCTGTCTGGACCTCTGGCCATCTGTTCACATCTTTTGCTTGTCAAAGTGTCCATCATTCGGCTGGTTGTCTCTCCATCCGTCCTTCCATCCATCCACTTGGGTGGTGGATGTCCTGTGGACTCTGAACGCTTACAATGTCAGAGGGGAGATCCTGTCTTTCAGCATCAGGCAGCAGCAACCCCCACCCCCCCATCATTCCTTGCCTGGCTGTATTATGACAGGTGGAGTGTTGGTCACCACCAGCCGGACTTTCCTCCCAACATCTCTCCCCAACTCAGGATGGCTGCTGAAAAAAATGTTTTGAATTTGTGGGCTTTTATTCTGTATAGCAAGTCTGATGTGCAAGTTTTTAGATGGACACATAAAATCTATGTGAGTAAAGAGGGGAGAAATCAAGAGGTTAAGGGAATCTTAAGATGAACATCAATTAAGGAGAAACACCAATGAATAGGAGGCAATATACACAACAAAATAGAACAGAAAGAGAAAGATCAAGGGAAAATGAGAGACGAGAGGCTGATGCAAGAGGTAAAGTTTTGGTTGAAGAGGAGGAATAGCAACAGCAGGGGGTGCAGAGAGCCTGATGAAGATTAAAAATGAATCAACCCTGATGGTGAGAAGTGGAAAAGATTTGTGATGAAAGCACAAAATCCTCACTCATCACCTGGTTGGCCTCTGGTTCCTCTCTGGAGATCAGACCGCTGAGTTTCTGTTTCTTCTTCTCAGCTTCAAACTGAGTGATGGACAGTTTTCACATATTAAAGTAGAAAAAAATACAAAAGAATCACATTTACTTCCTAAAAAGTACCAGTTACTTTATTACATATGAGTTATTTAATATTGTGCTAATGTAGAAGATACTATGCAAAAATAATCACAACTCAGGAAGAATGTCTCGGATTGTGGTCTGATTAAATTTTAAGCAGTAATTAGTCACCTTTGCTGTTCTTTGGTTGCTGTAACACCATACTCTCTGACCTATGCCATGCTATAATACTTAATCTATTTAAAGATATTTATATTCATCTCAGCTACTCTAATGACATGCACATTTTTTTTTACTTCAACAAAAGTACATGAGACACACTATAAAGACCCTAAGATGTTGTTTTACTTTAAATGGGCATTTATCTTGTCATGTCAATGGAGTAACGACAAATAGGGCTCTCCTATACCAGGCTGCCAGGCAAAATCAGGACAAAAGCATCAGTGACAGCTGTCTCCTTTCTACTAGGGCTGGGCAGATTGATCCAAATATTGATATAATCGATGCCAGGGCTAGTATTGGTATTGATCGATGCCAGCGTAATGAAATCCATATTCTTCTTACAGTACTTTGAGGGCAAAAAGCCAAAGAATGTGAGAGCCAACTAATAGTAGGTTTTACTTTTTTGCACTGTTGACTTAATTCTTTTCTTAATTGTTTGTGATAAAAGGAAGTAAAAGAATTATATTATTATTTTTTTACATTGTTGATGATGTTATTTTGTATTGTGTTTGATTATGATAATACTAGTGAGAGATAACTAACGACAAACATGAAATTATTGTGAAAATTTAAGCAAAAAGGATCGGTATTGGTATCAATCCATACTTGCCCTGGATTTACTTGGTATCAGATTGATACCAAAATTTGCAGTATCACCCAGACCTACTTTCTTTTTACAATGTCAGCTTTGTCGAACCCTTTGCAATACCCCGCGTTAGCTGATAGTTCTAAAATGTCCTTGTGGTGTGTTCTAGTGCTATTTTGTTTTTCAGACACTAGCAACAAAAGGAAAACCAGCCGTGCGACTCTTATTGCTGCTGGTTCATCACTTTGGTTTGATGGATAAGTTCTCAGATACAGAACTTTATATTTCAACAGAATTAACGCAGCAAGACTTCATGTTTGCTTTTGCATGATTTTATAATGGTTAGCAATGTCAGCTTGTAAAATAAAAAATATCTGTTTCAAATTTTCATTTTGGTCTGTGTGGAGTGGCAAGAGGGAGGTGAGTTACATTTTAAGAGAAAAGAGACTCAAGTTCAAGACCATGATATTTTATGTGTTGTTGGTCATTTACTATTTTCTTTTGGTTTCAGAGTTGAAATGTTCTTTTTTCTTTGGTTTCCTAGCTTCCTCTAGCAATGCCCACTTGTAATTGTTTGCTGAATCCTGTGCATTCCAAAATGGCCAATGTGTTTATATCCTTGCTGGCATGTGAGGCAGTGCTGTAAAGAAAAGGGCAGCTGTCACTTGACGCCTAGGATTGGGCAAAACAAATTGTGAAGTGCAGTTTCTAAGCCTTGGGATGCTGCAGGACAACAACAGCTCGAGGAATGAACATAATAAATGTCAGAATGCCATTAAAACAAGTCAGAAGCACAGACTTTTAAGGTTTGAAATCTGTGTAGTGTTGCTTTGAGAAATCATTGTAGTTTGGAAACACTGGTAGGCAGGATATTACACATGCACTTGTTTCCATGGTTGCTAGATGTTGCATAATAGGACAATCCTTAATGGCAATTAAGATTTTCATGCTGGATTAACAGAGCACCAGTAGACAGCTATGTTTTTTTCTTTATGATGCTTTGTTATAAAACACGGTACATAAAGTTTGATTTTTTGGCCCGATTCAGGAGTGCTGTGAAAAAATCAGGTTTCATTATTTCATCTTTGAACTTGCTGCAGTATATCTAAAATAATTAATATTGTCCATTTTCCAAGTAGGAATCAAACAGTGTACTTTTGCACCCCTGAGGTGGTCAACCAGGCCATGGCATTACACTATGATGTTGTGTTGGATTAAATGTTTAGTTAGTGATCACTGGTGGAATAGTCACTACTGGGCTGATCTGTGCTACATATCACATTACTAATTAATTTATTAATAAGGAGAAGGAGAAGGGCTGCTTTCTATTCTTTTGGGAAAATGGTAAATAGATTAAGCACTGGAGGACTGACTTATACTGGGTGGCCAGTAAACAAGCTGAAGGTTTTCGCACACACACACACACACACACACACACACACACACACACACACACACACACACACACACACACACACACACACACACATGCAAACAAGCAAGCAAACAAAACCATCTCCCCTTGGTCATTCTCTGCTCCACCAAAACCTGCTCTCCCATCAGACAGGCGTGAGAGAACATACCGGCTCAGGTCTCCAAATTTGATGCACAAAAGAGCTCAGCCCAAGCGCCTCGGGAAATAATAATGAATATGGAATGATAGTCTGTATTTTGTTCTGCAAATGCAACCAGATGCAAAAGGTGGAGGGAAAGAAAAAAATCAGGAGCAGATGTCTGAGAAATGAGAGGTCTCAGAGACTGTGAGCAGCCGCTGTGCCCTGCAAACATGTAACTTTACCCAGTGAGGAGCATAATCAGTTGTAGCATGTATATCGCCACTTTGTAATGAGGGAAGGTATAGAATAAAGGGGTTCTGCAGCTGCTCCCTGGGAAAGTTGGGTTGTTGAGAAAGCTTCCAGACACAACATCACTCAATTAGCATGGAGACCTCAAACAACAAGGGAACTGCACATGCCTGACACATTTCTATAGCCTACTGTACATTTTGTGGGTGGGAGTGTGTGTAGTTGCATATCTTCCTCTTCCATTGGCTGAACTGGGCTCAGACATGCATAAAGAGCAGTGCATGCAGCTGGTATACAGTTCAACAAATTGACCAGGAAGTCCTGTGTTCTTAGATTGAAGAGTCAGAAGTTGAGGTTTCCCAGAAGATAATTTACATAAATTTAACTCTCTCTCATTTTTATTAATGCTAAGATCCAATGACTCTCCCACACATAACCAAATTACTTTTAAAAAGTAAAAATGTCAGTGATGCATAAAATTATCTGATTTATCCAATAAAACTCTAAGTAAGGAAAGATGAGAAGACAAACACTTTTCCAAGAAAGAAAAACTCTTTTGTTGTTGTGTTACCCTGGAGATCCAAGTAGTAAAAATGATTAAAAACAGTATAAATAGAATATAACATCTCATTGTGTTACTTTTACCTGACAGAAGACAGAAAGATACAGGAGATCATCTCTACCATCCTATTCTTCTTCTTTTTCTTCTTCTTCTTCTTCTTCTTCTTCTTCTTCTTCTTATTATTATTATTATTATTATTATTATTATTATTATTAT
>JBAMHW010000014.1:6611535-6625198 GCA_037177495.1 Rhadinocentrus ornatus | reverse complement strand
CACCTGGAACACTGCTGGGATAGGCTCCAGCTCACCCCGCGACCCCTAATGGGAACAAGCGGTACAGATAATGACTGTTTTGAATTGAAAATTGATATATAATTAAATCCATCCATCAATTATCTCTACCCCTTCTTCCAATGAAGGGTTGTGGGGCAGCTGGAGCCTAATCCAGCATTTAGCAGGTGAGAGGCAGGGTACACCCTGGACAGGTTACCAGTCCATCGCCGGGCTATAATTACCACACGACTACAAGATTTGATATTAAATAAGATTTTGGAAAATCTTAAGATTCACTTTCCTGTATCTTGCTCATAAAACACATTGTGTTTCCAACTACCTTTTTATCTGGAGTCTTTTGGTTTAGCCATTGTAGTTTTTGTGTTGAAAGTAAAATATTTGTTCTCACAACCTTTCTGCCCCACAGCTGAATATCATGCCGATCCACTTCCAGCCATCCCTTGCCTGTGGTCCTGTTATTGGCTGATATCAGTCATGTCAGCTTCGGGCTGCAGGAAAGAGGAAGTGACTTATAATTTGCTTCTCTGTTTTCCTCAACTCCAAATTCACTTACTCGGGTGTCAGCTAAAACCATTAGAACAGCTCCTGCACCACATGGGAGAGGCCAGCGAGAGTGAGGAAACATGGCCTCCCCTTTGAGGATGTACATTAACTGCCCTATTTATTTTCAACTGTCAGAAAAATCAGCTAATTCACAGCAGTCCCTTCTGTGTAATTAGGTCTGTCGTAATCATTCTCCAGCCAGGGTACTTACTCAGATGCTCTGCACATTTAGCCTTTTTCTTTTTTAAAAACTGTCCCACATGTCGGCTTATTCCTATTTTGAAAATTCATCTCACTAAGCTGAATTACAGAGCTGGCCCATCGAAATGCAGCCATAGTGGTGCCTCCTGTGTTTTACTTGTGTGCCTGTTCCAGACTTTTTTTTTCTTAACATTTTTAATTAAAACATACCAAGTTTCAGATATTAGCCTTTGAGCTGCACTCAAGTCAGCATTTTCAGCCTTTGCAGGAGGAAATGACTGCACTCTACAGAGGTGCTGGTGGTGGAGGCTTGACCCGAGTGTTACCATAATTACACATTGATAAATTTACGATGTGAGTGCCAATTATTTTTTGCTGTGTTGCGATGTGTCTTTTTAGGTATTGTTAGCTCTCCTGTCAGTCATTTGTTTCCTGCAAGTAAAATAAAATGTAAGCATGTCTGTTGTCAACACTTAAAGAGAAGGAAGTGGTCTAATGAAACAATTTGAAACAGACCCATTATGCGTTTTGTTAAGTAAAGTTGTTCTACATAAATTCAGCTAGTTTTGGCTTGTTGAGATGTACACAGCTGCTCTACATGCAATCATGGAGAAGAATACGAGGAATTAGTTTTTACTAGGTTCAGACTAAAGCTGTTTTAATTAGCGAAAATGATTTTGAGCAAATTAGGCCTTTTTGGTGAGAAAGTAAAAATACACATAAAAAAATGGATTTGAATTCTCTGTATTTTGACTAAGTGGTTCATCTTAATGTTGTTTGTTTGTTAGCATCTGATAAGTGTACAAACTCATGGAATCTTACTTAAACTGGATTGTCAGAATTGTAATTTCTACCCTAAAGCCTTTATGTTTACTTGGGAAACTTTGTATAGTGTTGTGGCTTCATGATGTCTTTATATAACTGTCACAGGATCTTTAAAACTGAGAAAAGCCTAGAAATCATTTTAAAAGTTACATTAAGGTAGGACTGGGTGATATGGCCTAAAAATAAAATCTCCCATTTTGAAAAACAAATCCAATTTCAGATTTTAATAGATTCTTTTCTTTTTCTTTTATTAAAAACATTTTACACTTGCCAAAATGTTATAATGTTTTATTTATTAATTTATATAAATGAATGACAGCAAAGAAAGTAAATAGTGTCATAAACCTTTCACGGTATACAGATGCTCGTCATAAAATTAGAATATTATGAAATAGTTGATTTATTTAAGTAATTCCATTCAAAAAGTGAAACTTGTATAATGTAGACAAACATTCCTCACAGACTAACATATTACAAAGCCTGCAAAGACTTTTAAATGGTCTCGCAGTCTAGTTCTTTTGGCTACACAATCAAGTGGAAGAATGCTGACCTGACAGTTGTCCAAAAGACGACCATTGACACCTTGCACAAGGAGGGCAAGACATAAAAGGTCATTACTAAAGAGGCTGGCTGTTCACAGAGCTCTGTGTCCAAGCTAGTGTTGTAAAAAAAAATCGATACTCGGATACTAATCGATACTAAAATTTACAATCTAGTTAGATATTAATTAGGACAGGTATCGATACTTAAATGCCACTTTGGCGTCTGCTGGTTCACGGGAAAAAAAACAACCAAAAAAACAAAACAGCTATCGCTATCCATTTTATACAGGCACTGCAGCGGGCAGCTCCTACAGCTTTTCCCTGGAGGACCCATTGTTTGCAACGTTGTCAACTTAGCAACTTGGTGCTATAACTAGCGAGTTTTTAGACCTTTTTAGCGGCACTTTAAAGAAATAAAAGTGACTAGCAACCAATTTAGAGACTTTTTCCTGGTGTTATTGGAGACTTTGAGTCTGATGTGAAAACACCTATTGCTTACAATTCTCACAGACTGTTGCAGATTATAGCGCAGGCCCCTCCCCTTCCCCCGTCAAGAAGCACTCACAAGAGGCTTGTGTTCGGGCTGCAGGAAGAGCAGGAGACGTTGTCTTCTGCTCCATAACCTGCCTGAAAATGAATTGAACAACGCTGCTACTGGCTGATCAAACCCTGGCTTACAGTCAGATATTAATGCCTTCTACTGTAGACTGTTTACAAAAACATTTAAGAAGCTAATCTTTTTTTATGGTTTTAATTATTCTAGTTTAAAAAGTAGATAGTCTTAACTAGTTTGTTCGTTCTATTTACTTGATCTCGTCTCAAGCGTTGTGAAGAAAAGGACACGTATACTAACTAGTGGTATAAATGTTGTGCACCACAGTGAGCAAACTGCCTGACAACACTTTTAGACTGTATGAAGACTATCTCTGCACAAACTAATGAAGCTTTAAAATTATGCATTTATTTTAAGTTGTTAATGAATTTTCTTAAATTTATTAATATGTTTTTGTTGTATTGCTTATATTGTGTTGTTATCCCCCTATAGAGTATAGAAAATAGTATTATCAAGCACCATCCTTAGAATCTGTATCAAGTTTGAAATTTTAGTCGTGACAACCCTACTCTGCACAAACTAATAGTTTTAAAATATTACACTGTTATTGTTTTTTCTGTATATATATTTATTGAATCTATTTTTGTTGTATTGTTCTGGGGAAGAACGCTTTCTGTTCTTTCTCTCTGATTTGAAACACTAGGTGGCAATGCTACTTATTTTGCCTTTAAGTTGTTGTTTTGGAGCTGTTGAAGGTAACATGATCTTCCCTTCCATGTAGAGATGTGTAGATTTGCATGGTTCCCTTTCTTCTTAACTTTTTTAATAAAAGCACATTTTTTAAGCTAAAATGTGAATAATAAGTGTCTGAAGTCTTCAGAACTACTCTTTAAGTATGTTCCAATAAGTAGCCTTAATATGGACGGTAGCGTTTCACAGTCTGAAGTTTGTTCTTGCCATCAACTATCTTCACAAATGTTGAGTCTAACAACATCAGTAGGTAATATGACACTAGCTTTTATTCACTGTTGGTAAGAGTCACTTCCCATAAACTAGAAGTCATTAGATGTTTAGTTTCTAATGAGCCAGATAACAGCTTCCTGCCTTAAGTAGGAGCCGCTCGTCTTGGTTATCTCCCCCAGGCTCTATTGAAGTGTGGTTCCTTCAGAAGCTGCAGCCTGTTAGGGTTGGAGGCCGGGGCTGCCTCCCCTGCCAGGTTATTTTTGGAGCACCGTCGGGCCCTGTCTGCGGGGAGGGCTGTTTTTGAAGGGCCTCCAGTCCCATTAATCAGCCGAGGGACCCCACGGCGCGAGTGGGCCCTGAGCCCTGTCCCGCCACACTGCAGTGTTCTGTTCCTGTACCCCTGCTCTCTGCACAGTGTGAAACTCAGAGGAACCTCATCAATCTCACCTGTCCCACACGTCAACCGCAGATTTAATCAAATGCTCCTTCTGGGCCTTCCCCTTTGCTGCTGCCCCTCCAACACACTCACTAGGCGAAAAAGAGAAAAAACAGCCAGTCCTAACTGGACTGTAGTCACATTTATTATTTTTTTCTTTCTATTTATGGCAATATATCCTGAACATTTTCACTTGTGCTTTTTCCAGTTTATCCACAGCTGCATTTTTCTTCATTTTTTGGCCTTGTGTGTCCACATGCATTCATGTATGGGTGTTTTCTTTGTGGTCATATGTACTTTGTTTCAAGCTGTGGTGTGTTCCAACATTGGCTAAACATACACATACCTTTGGGGTTAAAGAGGGCTAATACAGTGAGCCCCATTTCCTGTTTGATAGCACTCTGAAGTGCAGCTCTGTTGGTCGCCTGCTCTAACAGGTCCCAAAGTGAGCAAATGACAGAGATGAAGAAAGATACAAAGGAATGGGGTAAGGTGTGTCAGCGTGTATTTCAGCATGATGTTGGTGTTAATGGGATGCCTGGGGTGCCCAGGACAGCAGAGGAACACTGAGTCCTGTATGTAAGACACCCAGCAGGGTAGCTGTGAATATCCTCCACCTGTGGGCCCATTGCTGCGCTCTGCAGACAGAGTCAGATCTGGACCTCTTTGCTGGCCCACAAAGAGCTGATGGTAAGTCACAGCGGGGTAAGCATCGATGCTCCCAGTGGTGGATTTGCGTCATGTTGAAATTGGCATGGTAAAAAGGCGGCGACTGTTGTGCCCTCTCTTCAGCTCCGTGTTGAGAGAAATGTCAGTGGACCACTGCAGGACACCGAGGCTCTGATATGATGGATGAGCCCTGAAAAGCAGCCCAGAGCAGATCTGAAAAGAGAATTTCACTGTTTTGCAAAGTCTAACTCAACCAGAACCATGGCTGTGATTAATAACATTGGTTGGAGGGACACATACTGTATGTCTGGAAAAGCTAAAACTACTCCATAATTACAACAATGATGTGAAATCTAGAATTAGCTAGAATTACGCATGTTGTTCAGCATGCAGTCAGAATGTGTTTGTAAAAGTAAACCAAGCTAATATTGCAAGTTTGAAGTACAAAAAGTAATAAGACTAAATCTGATGCCATGTTCTTTTTATGTGTGAGTTTTCTTTAATTCTTTATGGATGAATGAAATTTTTGTTCAGTTTAAAATGAGATCTTTGAAACCATCAAAACATATGGCCTCATAAATCTGCCAGTCAGAACTTTGGTCTTAAATTTGCAAATAAGATCAAAGTTTCTTTGTGTTTGAGCTTTTTCCCTCTGCTTCTGGTATTTTTCATTGTTCTGCATTTTGTGTTATAGAGTAGAGAGAAATTCATGCCATCCCACCAAGTGATTTGTAGACATTTGAGCGTTAGTTTAATTTAGCCTTTGATAAAAATGAGGTGAATTAGCTCCAGCTCAACTATTATGTTTTTTTTTTTTTTTAATGCAGCTTGTGCAGAGGTTCAGTAATATTACTGTTTTTGATTGGCCGTCTGATAGTTTTCTTTCCACTGCTGCTGATCCTAGATGGGAGCTGTCAAATTCTTATGAACAGACACCTTCACAGCTTTACTAATGTTGATATAGGCAGACTATGACACATGCGGACATATGTCTATGTTTGCACATGACCTGTATCCCTATGGATATTACCACACAAACCGACAAATGAACATGTATTCCCGGAAAGGTCCCGGAAAGTGTGAAAACATGGGCTATTAGTGTATGTAACCTTCTAGCTTTTGCCATTTATTTCACACCCATGGAGTGTAATGGATTTAGCATATGACAGACGTGGATAAAGAAGGCTTTCGTCACCTTTTTAGTGGTGTAGTGCAACTAATATATGAGGAGAAAACTACCAGTTTTTTGTCTACTATCATATTATCAGCAGGTATTCATGCGAGAGTGAGCATAGAAGTAAAGACACTGTGAATGAAGGGAGGCGGACTGCACTGTTCACTGGAGCTTTGCTCTTTATAAAAATATAACTGGGTAAAGAAACATAGCTTGCCATTGGAGCTGAGATCAATGTGTCTGATTTTGAATTCTAAAAATGTGGCATTTTTTTTAGCTACATCTTGGGCCAGTGTGGCTCTAAAGATTTTATTTTATTTTTTCTTGCTATCTGGTTAGTTAGTCACATTCAAACTAATTGGTTCACACTCCCAGGTCAAAGCTCATATACCTAAAGACATTGGGCACCTTTTGACTTTTTTCTTTGGCCAACTGGAGTTTTCTGCTTTTGTTACTATTTGATGGATTGCTATAAGATTTAGTACAGGCATTCGGGTTCCTCAAAGGCAGTATTAGTAGTAACTTTGGTCACCTTTTTGTCTAGAGTTTAAGTTTATTCTGTTATTGTGTTTTACCAGCCCCTGTCCAAATACTGTTTCTTGTCCATCGTGGTTAAACCAAGTTGGGGATCATCTACTTTAAAGACTGTATATAAATGATTTGCAGTACCACAGTTATGTAATCTATTTTTATTTATATAGTAGTAAACTGTAGTCCAGTTTAAAGCATACCTTAATCTGTCTGTTTTACTCCAAATTAAACTATAATATAAACATTTTATCTTATTTGACTTGAAGCAGGTTGCAGCCATTAAATCAAAAGGAAGTTATTTATTGTGTTATTTAATCAATCTAGAAGTCATTCTCTTCTTTCTTAAAAAAAATAAAAAAAATACCAATCTGACATCTTTTTTTTCCTGATCTGAAGATGTTGCCCCTTGCTGGTCATTTTAATAGAAGGTATATCTACAAGGTCCCATATTATGCAAAATTCAGTCATATGGGACCTCATAGCCTGTGTACAAGGCCCAAAAAGTAGTAGATTCTGTCTCCTCTCCATCGTGCTTGCGCCACTTCGTAGTAAATGTGTGCTCAAAAGGGCGACTCTGAGATCTTTCCCCTTGTGACCTCACAAAGGTAAATAACCAGTACCCCCGGTAGTGGAAACTGCCATTGACCCGGCCCCCGACTAGCTGAGCCTGTTCTCACAGAGCGGGAGCCTGCAAAAGCCAGATGCTCTCCCAGACAGGGGCATGGACAGGCACCACTCATGATCATTTAAAGGTTCAGACTAGGGCCGGACAATAATTCAATATCAGTATGAAACGCAATGTACTTTTATTCAATAATGGTAATATGAATTTTGAACACATTTCCGATATTTTGATATGCATACAGTATATGATTACAGCGTTTCACTGCCAGGCGTTGAGACCAGTCAGTGATTCAAGCCGAACAGAAAGAACCACAACACATTGGCTATGCAAGTTTTGAAGTACACCACGGAGCCCAACCAGTGAGCCTGACCAAGCTCAGCAGCAGTTGGCTGTGTGCTAATCGCAAGGCAGAAGGCTAGGCTAACCTCCAACGCGGCAAGTTTTACCTACAAAACGAGTACTCATGACCGTAATGCAAACATGACTGAACAACCTACTACAAGCGAAGAGAAGACGGATGAAAAAGTTAATAAGAAAGGAAAGACTAACTGGTACGAAAGTGGTTTGGCTCAGTGTCGCCAACTTAACGACTTTCTCCTGTTCGTTTTCACTCCCCTTATAGCGTTTTTTTTTTTTTTTTTTAAGCAACTAGCGACAGATCTAGCGACTTTTTCTGTTAGTATTGGAGACTTTTGGAGACTGACGTAAATGAACGTAGTTTACTTTTCTCAATGAGGAGTGGGTGCTTATTATGTTTTGCCGATCAGGCAACAGTGCATCTGAAGCATTTCCACTCATAGAATATCCTGAGTCAGAAGATGAAGCACCAATTGTTGCTCGCTCTTTTTTTCTGTTTATTGTAGCAATTCTGAGCACTTTTATTTTTAAGTCTAGTTGAAGCCCCTTTGTTTGAATCTATAAGTATTGAAGCTTCTTTATGTCTATGTCGTAGTTTAGGGTGGCATGGCTCAGTGGGTAGAGTGGTTGTCCTGTAACCCAAAGGTTGTCAGTTCAATCCAGACCTGGAGAGCTTGTGTCGAGGTGCCTCTGAGCAAGACATCGAACCCCTAATTGCTCCTGATGGTTCGTGGTTGAGCGCCTTGCATGGCAGCTTCCGCCATCAGTGTGTGAATGGGTGAATGTCACGTACATGTACAGCGCTTTGGATAAAAGCACTATATAAGTACAGAGCATTTAAGTTAAAGCTAATAATATTGAGAAAGGCAAAAGTTTTATTTGACCTTTGGTAGTGATTTCAAATTACTTTGTTTGAAGGCCAATTTGGCTTTTGCTAAATTAAAATAAAAAGTGAACATTAATTTATTGTACAGTTTTATTTCTAAAATGTTCTACTGGAGGAGTTTCATAGACTTGGCAAAATAATTTTTAGTTTTACAGGCATCTGTTGTGGGCATCTTTGGCAGTTTTTCTGAGGCTTTTATATTGTTTATATCGATATCGGAATTTTATCGTATCGACCGAAATTAAGAAATATATCGTAATACAAGTTCTGGCCATATCGTCCAGCCCTAGTTCAGACACAGAAACGGCCTGTTCTCAGCAGAGCTCATTAGGAATGGCTAATAATTAGGACCAAGGCCGAATTTTGGGTAATTTTGAAAACAATGTTTTTGGACCTCTGACACCCATATGAAATTGTTGAAAAAATTTATAAAATGGGGCCTTTAAGACAGAAGTCTTCAATTGGGGTCCTTATTTATAACTCACTAAAAAACGTCCACCTCAGAAACCACTAGTTAAAATAAATGGGTGAGGCAGCACCTGCTGCTCATGTAGCAACTGAAAAACATGAGCACAAACAATTCTATAAGAAAATTAATCTATCATAGGATGCGGTTCTTTTATATATTACCTAACCTGCTCTGGGGCAGTTTATATTTCCAGAATAAGTTACTGTTGTAATTCACTCCAGAGAGCCTCTTACTCATAAGACATAAGCTGAAACTGAAGTTACCTTGCCATAGGAAAGTTTTTGCAGCTTGCTCTTATCATATCATCCGGGCAGAACTTTTTTTCCTCCTGGTGCCTGACGACTATTGTGTGATTGGTCAGAAATTTGAAGTTGGTTTACTTAATGTGGAAAACGTAAAGCATAAAGTTGTAATTTCCGCTTTACTGCTTATGTGAAAGATTCAACAAGGTTGAACGGATAGTTTTAAGAAACCGGTTGCCAAGGCAGTAAGGAAGAAAATCTATACAAGACATGTAAAGCATATAAAGACACGGACACTATCCCGCATAAATCCCCGCCTCAACATGGACGAGATTCCTCATAAAGTATGAAATAACCAGGCTGGAACAGGCTAGTCTGAAAAAACACCTCAAGGAAACAAACAAATTTCTCTATTCTTTCAGAGTATGTAATAACCTTTAGACACTAGTAGAGCCATGGATCGTAATAAAGCTTCATATCCCTTTACATCAGGACATACTAAGAAATTCTCTGCCTCCTCCTCCAGCCTGTCTGTCTCTAGCCATCAGGTCAAGAAGTCACTGAAAAGATTGTACTGGAACAAGACCGCAAGGTTCTGAAGACCTGGGCAGGACAACCATGTGGGGTTCTACAATACCTCTTCGACATAAGCCTGAGTAAAGACAGATCTATGCTTGCGCGGCGTCCGCGAAACCGCCATAGGCTCGGCAAAGCTCCGCAGAGGCTCGACGTGCACCTCTTCCAGACCATGCAGACTATGCAGATGGTTACGCAGAGGTTCTCCCTTGTGATTGGTCAGTTTGGGATCACGTGTTGCTGAATATCTGGATCTCGTGGCTGAATTTGTGTGGTAACCACCGTTTCTAAAACAGTAACCATTGGATCAAGTTGATGAGATCTGATCGAATTATTTATTAATTTTCTTCCACAAACTAATAAAGACACTTAACCATACGCCATTGTTGTTTTAAAACAGAAAATATCTACCAAACTGAAGTTAATCATCACAATAACTCCGACCTGGTGAGTTTACCGGCCGATACCACCCCTGCTGCCACCTTTAGATTAGGAGGAGAAACTGCAACATGACACCAAAATGACGCACATCCCCTAATCTCAAGTGCGAAAGCAAATTAGCTATTAGCTTTAGCTTGGTACCAAATACATGGAGGGCATGCTTTTTACTTGCAGTATATTAGCGCACCAAGTAGTGGAGTTGTACTAGGAATAATTCTCACACGCTGCAGCTTTAACTGTTGTTCTCTGCAGAAAGAAACCTAAAAATGAGGGATCACTGAAAATATCTAAAATGCTAATGTAATTTAAAATCAACCCTGTCTTTTAGAGTTGTAGGATAGTTAAGTTTTAGTCCTCACTATTTTTTGTCATGTTTTCTTTATGTGGTGTTAAAATCTGGTTATAAATGTATGAGTTTGAACAGCTTAGTTTGGAGGGCAGTTAATTTATTGGACTGTATTTTTTAACAAGCCACAAGATATTATTTAACCTCCAAGATGTGTCAAGCAACCTACAAGTATTTCACAAGTAAATAACTTTTACTGTGTTAATATAGTCCGGAGGTATGCTAGATAATATTTTATTACTGTTGGCATTGCAGTGTAGTATTCATTACAGACATTAATTGCTTTACAACATTTGCTGTCTCCTCTATCGTCATGGAGTAGATGATTTACTTCTTATGTAAACTTTCTTCTCCAGGCACATGTTTAAAGACACCTCCCTCTGACCAAAACTAACATGGAGGTGTCTGGTGAAGGAGCGTTATGTGTGATTGCCCAGTGGCTAGTTGGCTGCAGCGTTGACTCTTATTTGACACACAATTGGTTCAAATGACACCATTACCATGTCTGCATGGCTAATGGCCTCCCCTGGGGGATGGAATAGAGGGGAAACATGCGTTAGGCGTGTCAACTTGAGGTGAGAACACACATGAGCCAGGCTCTGGGCCCCATCCACAACCAAATCAATCCTGACACCTCTTAAGAGGCTCTCAGCATCAATGGCACTCTAGTGCAATTACCCCGTCAGTAATGACATAAGCACCCAGTTCCTTCCTGCCCCTCTCTGACTGGGGAAAGGGCCGCTCCCTCAGGCCAGTAGATGGAGATGTTGTGGACCAGGTTGACTTCAGAGTAGTTGTTACTTGATCCCTCAGGGCTAAGAGATGCAGAAGCTAAGGGCTACGCTGGTAAGAGAGAGCACCAGTGTGGCGTTATCTAATCTCAGATGCTTTGCTGAGCCTGTCCTTCAGTCAGATTGAATGTGATGTAGCTCAGCAGGCTGTCAGCATAACCCATGTCTCAGCAGTGACCAAAGAGGATATCCTCTGAAAGCTTCAGGTTTTAATGATTAGTTATGATAACCTTAAGAAGTGCAGCTGGGGAACACATGATCGCCAAGCAGATTTGAGGCGATAACACAGAGATTCCAACGGGTTTTGTCGAGGGACGTTTTAAAATGGACTCCTCTGGAATTCCAGGGTTTGCTGTTTACTACCCATCAAACAAACTCACATCAAGCTTAATTTATGGTCTTAAAAATGTTGTCAAAATCCTCACAATAAATCAGACAAATCAGTTTAAATGTTGAAAGACAATTTAACAATCAGTCATAATAACTTATAAAGAATATAACTGAAAACGTGTACAGTATATGTCATGGCAAGCAGAAGACATGATCCCATAACAAATTTTTTTTTATTCATGTGGATGTAAACGAACTATCCATGATTTTTCAGTTAATTGGTGACTGTCGAGCCTTGCCCAAGATGTGTTTATTTATTATTATGTAGATGATAGTGTAGCATGGGTGTCAATTCTTAAATGCAAGAGGCTTGTCGTCGTGCAGCAGCAGCCCAGCTTTGAGCTGCAGGAAAGGCAGATGTTGTCTTCTGCTCCATAACCAGCCTAAAAATGAATTGCGCGAAGTTGCTACTGACTGATCATTCCATCGCTTACAGTCAAATATTAAGGTCTTTTAACGTCCTGTAGACCTGTGGCATCTACAATGCAACTCATTGAGTGTTTTCTCAAAGGTTTTTGTTCTACACATGTAGATAGGTAGATTTGACTGGATGCTGCTCCCTTCCAGTGTCAGACCTGACAGGTCTAACTTTGGAAAAATTCCTTATCACCTTTTTACCTTGTGAGTTAAGGCACCCATCACCTCCTTTTCTGCCAGGACCTGAATACTAGTCTCCATGTGGGGGGTGATTGTATCGCCCAGGCTCCAAACTCTGTCTTGTGTCAGCCCAACAAAAATACAGCACAGTCACAGCCCTAATCTTTCATTTAACCACTTAGATGAAAAAGCTAGAATTTTTAGATGCCAATGGGGTTTCATGTCTTGTGACAGGTGGCTCTCTTCTTACTGTCTAATTGTATGTATTTAAAAGGTGCCACAAGCAGTGGTTTAGACTCAGGAAAACCATGTGGTGTAGGTCGATGCCAAAAGAAATGAAGTGGTCTGACCCAGTTAGGCTCTGAACAAAGGAAAACAGTGTTTGCACAGTGATACTAACACAGCACACACATTGCTCGTGCTGTTGCTTTGTTTGAATCTTGGTGATACGCTGAGCTGCATGTCCGTTTGTTCAGTCCATGTCTGTGGTTGCATCTCCCATCATTTGTTGGATGTGTTGGGAGAGAACAGAGGTGCTAGCCATGGTTGTAGTAGCATGAAAGCTGCTGGCCTCCAACTCGGCAAAATATAAGGAGTGAAATTTCAGTCTCCACAGGCTTGTTTCTAATACTGACGTCACTTTTTTTTGGCTCTGCCCTCACTGTTATCATGTTTTTAATCCTTACAATGTAGAATTATCAGTCAATAAATAATTACTGCATTAGTTTTTAGGCTGATATCATACACTTGTAATGTTTAAGATAAAGAAGCTGTGAAACGTCTTGCATCATTTTGTTTATTTAAGGTGATTATATAGCACCACTCAAAAGTTTGGACACACTTTCCCATTAAATTTAATGGGGAAGTGTGTCCAAGCTTTTGACTGCTAGTGTATATAAATTATAAAAAACAAACAAAAAAAAAAAACTAAACAAATCTTTAGATACTGGCCATCTTTAACTGACGTGATAGATAAGGTCATCCCAAACATGTTCCTGTTTCTTTTCCAGAAACCCCTTGGAGGTGGCCGTGTGTTCTCAGGCATCCAGCCAACTGGTGTGCCTCACCTGGGAAACTACCTGGGCGCCCTGGAAAACTGGGTGGCCCTGCAGAACCAGTACCCCTCTGTGCTCTACAGCATCGTAGACCTGCACTCTATTACTTTGCCTCAGGATCCGACCCAGCTCAGGAGCAACATACTGGACATGGCAGCCAGCTTGTTGGCCTGTGGTATCAACCCAGAGAAGGCGATTCTCTTTCAGCAGTCTCAGGTGGGTCGAAGGAGGTGATGGTGGATGATAGATTGATGGATGGCTGCCTGCTGTTTGACAATTTGGATTTTCTCAGCTAATGCAATAGTTTGTTTTAAATTTTGGTTTGGTTTAAATTTCCTCTTATTGATAAAAAGTACCTGCGATGGACTGGTGACCTGTCCAGGGTGTACCCTGCCTTTCACCTGAAACACTGCTGGGATAGGCTCCAGCT
>JBAMHW010000014.1:6594052-6604271 GCA_037177495.1 Rhadinocentrus ornatus | reverse complement strand
TTGGCCCTGGGTTCCTCCTAATACAAGACAATGCTAGACCTCATGTGGCTGGAGTGTGTCAGCAGTTCCTGCAAGACTGTTACGACCCCTTTTGGGTCTTGGGTCTTCAGGGTCGACAACAAAATTAAAAAAACGGACAACTCAAATAATTATGTAACAAAAATTATTCCCAATCCGGGTTCTAACAGAATTATTATATACTAAATTACAACTAAAGGTGTCCATAGGTAGGTATCTAATAAACGAAAATCTAATAAACAAAAGGTGTCCTTAACTTACGGCAATTCTCCGTTTCCAATTTAACAATTAACAATAACATTTATCTATACAGGTAAAAGGAAACTTAACTACTAATTAAATATAAACCAAAATCCAATAATCTTATCAAATATACACTTAAATTTATCTTTATCAAGTCAAGCAAAATCTCTATAAAACGAGTTAAACAGAATACAAAACTACAACTCAAAACAGCTCCTCACAAACGGTGAGAGCGTCTCTTCTCAATATTTAATTCCACAAGCACAATTGTGCACAAAACAAAAAGGGAATACTACTTGCTCAGAACCACAATAAGGGTATTCTCCAAATCACCAGCGTCTATGCTTAATCCCACAGCTGCCCTGATTTCAGTCACTTCCTCCTTTTTAAAGTCCACAGCTGGTCTTCATTGGTCCTTAGGATGTTCCTGTTGTCAGAGCCTGAGCAGGCGGCAGCCAATCACCGGGTGCAGACTGAAGGGGGAGGTCTCAGCCGGATCTTCCACCAATCCTCAAAATGCAATGCGACAGCAGTCCATGCATACATTATGGCCACAGGCCTGGGGACGTAACAAGACGAAGGCGCTGATGCTATGGACTGGCCCGCCCGTTCCCCATACCTGAATCCAACTGAGCACATCTGGGACATCATGTCTCGCTCCATCCACCAACGCCACGTTGCACCACAGACTGTCAAGGAGTTGGCGGATGCTTTAGTCCAGGTCTGGGATCCCTCAGGAGGCCATCCGCCACCTCATCAGGAGCATGCCCAGGCGTTGTAGGGAGGTCCTACAGGCACGTGGAGGCCACCCACTCTACTGAGCCTCATTTTGACTTGTTTTAAGGACATTCATCAAAGTTGGATCAGCCTGTAGTGTGTTTTTCCACTTTTTTTTTTTTCCACAATTTTGAGTATGACTCCAAATCTAGACCTCCATGGGTTGATAAATTTGATTTCCATTGATAATCTTTGTGTGATTTTTTTTGTCAGCACATTCAACTATGTAACAAACAAAGTGTTTAATAGGATGTGTTATTTTGTTATGTGTTCCCTTTATTTTTTAGAGCAGTGTACATTTAAAAAGCACTTTATAAACAATGAATAAAATACATTAAAATAAATAAAAGCCAAGGAATAAAAGAGTTTCTAAACCTGATTTAAAAATAGCCGCAGAAGGACCCAGTCTTACATGGACAGGCAGATCATTCCACAGCCTCGGAGCCACAACGGAGAATGATTGATCACCTCTCCATTTGTGCTGTGACTGTGGGACTGTAAGAAGCATCTGGGTAGCCGACCTGAGGGAGCGGTGGGATACGTAGGGGTGAATCAACTGCATTCAGATGCTGTAAAATGATGCTAAAAGTTCCCCAAATCTGTAAATTGTCTGTAAACCTTGATTCTGATGTCACAAAAAATATAACAGCATTCACTAAACACAAAAAAAGTTGTCCGATCAGCAGAAAACGTGATTATAGGAGATCCATCTGTGAGAGAAAACGGTAACCTACCATAAAAATGCAACGTAGTAAAGAACCATATCGTGACACATAACCAGCAAAATGCTCCTTTGTTGTAGAGAAACAGTAGTATTAAGTGGTGTTTATGAAGTCTTAAGTATCAGGGGTCAGTCGGCACAAAGAAATAAAAAAACAGAGACATACTAAACTTGGAAAAAATAAAGCTTCATGTTCCCGTCCATGAACTGAATATCAGCTATCAACTGCATCAGTAATTGCTGCTTCTCTGTTTTATCTTTATCAGAGTTAGTTCTACGTTATTTAAAAAGCTGTGCATGCTGATTAACTTTGCAGCTTGTTTATGCTCCAGCTTTAATCACTGTATGTAGGTCGCTGCTCTCTACAAGGATCGGCAGTTGCTCTCACCCCTCATCTGGCAATATTTATCACTTACTGACATTTGAAAGACAGGCTTATTCAAATAAACATTTTATTAATAATTTAGTTCTCATATGCTACTATGTAGATTACGATTAAACGGACTACAGGAAATAAAGACACTGTTTTGATCCAAGCCTGAAGTTATGATAGAAGTTTATTTCTACTCATCCTATCAACACTGCATCCTAGTTACAATGTAATTAAATAGTTACAATGTAAGTAAGTTTCTGAAAGTTTCTTTCACGAAACAAGCTGCAATCTGAAGCTGGTTTGTTTGAAAAGTTGGACTTACTTTTAGATTTTTCCAGATTCATGTTGAATTAATTATCGCCACTTCTGCACTTGACTTTATTAGTTAAAAATTATTCCTTTTTTCTAACATCCTTACTGCCTATTTTTTGTAGTGTATTTAGCTATTTCTGTGGACGCTTGCATGACTAGAGGGAGCAGCAGAGCCAGGGGTTCCCAGTTGCTGCACAGAAACACCTTTTGTTTACCCAGCAGACGAGTGGATCTCGGACTCGGTGGAAAACACCACATGAAGTCAGCCATGACTTGTTTCTCTGGCAGTTGATGAGTCGTAAAAGTGAAAATGGCTCTTTGTGGGGAGAAGGAAAAACAAATATCAGTTTGAGTCACTCGTTCGCTCTGCCTGCTTTTGTTTATGCAACTTTTTGCTTTTTCTTCCTTTTTTTCCCCTGACTTGTTTTACTTCTTCTTCTTTTAAATCTTTTCCTCTAGATGAAAAGCAAACAGAAGAATGAAGGCAGCGTTGGTCTCTACACGTATCCCATCCTGCAGGCCGCCGACATTCTCCTCTACAAGTGAGGTTTCCATTCAGACAGGTTTTTTGTGCAATATGTATATTAGCTTAATATTATTATTACATGTTAGGGCTCATTATTATATTTTACTCTCGACTAAACCTTAGCTGGAATCCCTGATCAACTTATCAAGATGTTATTTTCAGTCATTTTCTGCCTCTTGGAAATGATGACACGACGCCAGGGTTCCTTATTTTGTTCATAAGCTGAGAAACATAGTCAGCAGCTCCTTTTCCTCGTTGCTAGAATGTAGACATGTGCAGCCATCCTGTGATCCAAAGCAGATTCATCCTTTAGTGATTGAAGGCCAAAACTATAGTCTGTGTTTAATCTCATGGAGACTCTGTGGCGGACACTTCTCTCCCTAAAAGCAAGATCTGTTACCGAGGTAATGGATATAAATGAGAATGTGTCTCAGTGAGGTCTAGGTTTAAAAAAATGGCTCCTTTTTAATATTGCAGATACTTTCCATTTTAGTTTAGTTTCGTTTTATTAGTTTTTGTACTGATAAATGTGTTGAAGAGTATTTTATATTTCCTCCTGTATAATATAGCTTCAAGTCTAAGAACATAAAGCAGTAACCTGAAGGGAAAGGAGTCGACACTAATCTTAAAATCCTGGAGAATGTGATTCTGCTGCTCATTTTCAAATCATTTTCCTGGAGAGAAACTTCATTGTCCAACAAACATATAAGCATCGCTAGCTGGGCAAAAGTTAAAGAGAAGTTCAAGTTCAAGAATATTACAAAAGAAAAAGATTTTTCTTTAATTGTCTCCGCTGATTTTTTTCTGTTCCAGTCTCTTTTACAGACTACTTCTTTATTAAGAAGTAACTTTAATTAAAGCTGTTAACAGCGTGTTGTGCGGTTGTTCTCCAGCAATGAAGATGTTGTTTGTAGACTGACTGCATTTGGATTTAAAGAAAAAAAGCAAATCCCCCCTGAAGTATAGATACTAAATTTCAAACATTTATCACTAATTCTTTTATCAAAATTTCTATTACTATTAAAGTTGTGGAAAATGTTGTTTTGTCTCTAGAGCACATTTTCTGTAAATAAAATGAATCTTATTAAAGATATGTGGAAATTAACCCACCTGAGCCACCTTTGCCACTCGGTTTTTGTATGTAATGCCAAAAGTAAGTCTTTATCCCATTTTTTACATTTTTGACCATTAAATATTGTTACTACATTATTGTCTCAACCATGTGTTAAAAAACATTGATTATTATTATTGAATGAAACATATTTTCTTTCTTTTTTCTCACTGCAAACATTAAAGGGTTAAACCTTAACATTTGAAAGTATGAATAATCATTATTAAAGCTATCTTTTCACCTCTTTGTAAAATGGAAATCATATAAAAGATAATAAAGATCACAGGAAAAAAAATAACAATTTCCTGTGGAAAAAAAAGGGTAATGTAGAGTTTTACTAAAGCTTTTTGGATTTTATTAAAGAGGAAATTTATGGGACGGCTTCCACCTGAATGGTAGCAAATGTTCCAAAGCAGACGCTGAGGAGGCTCCCTCTGTGACCAAGTGCTTTCAGCTTGTTCTCACATCTTGCGGCGTGCTCTGACTCCTGTGCAGTCGCTGTGTGCAGCCTGAGTAGCTCATGTTGGGATCGTTTCTCTCAGGTCTACTCACATCCCCGTCGGAGAAGATCAGGTCCAGCATCTCGAGCTGGCTCAGGATCTCGCTCGCATCTTCAACAACCGCTTCGGGGATTTGTTCCCTGAACCCCACGCACTTCTGAGTAAGAATGCACCGCATGGCGCCACACATACTGTACACACAATAGATGTAATTATATGTGAGCTTTTTAGGGCCTGAAACGCACAATAAAGATATGTTCTGGTTAATGACGATTATACTGCAGCTTTGTGTGTTTATGCACAATATTTTTTTTACTAAGTGGAATAACGTCATTGTTACAGATTCAGCTCCCATGAAAACACACACTAAAGAGCCTCCTTTGGTTTTCACAGCTGTTAACATGAATAATTGTTAATGTAATGCCTGTAAAAATATGACCAAAATAAAATTTCTGGATCTCAATCGAGTCCTTGCATTACCTTATTTTATTAAAACAAAAGTATTTCATCATTTTTTATACGATTTTAATAACTTTCTCAGATTATTATTGTGGGTTTTCAGATAATTTCTCCAATTTTCTCCCTTTAGCTTTTATTTTCCTAAACAGTTTTTGCCCCAAAAGTCCACCTTTTTCATTAGAGGGATATTTATCACTAAAAAAATAAGTAAGTCCTATCACCAAAACCTGTAACTATCTGATCATTAAAAGTCATCAGCGGCAGCTGAAACTTGAAAAGCTTCTAGGGAATAAATATATGTCAGTTTTATTTTATTAATTTAGCCTATTTTACTTTTATTAAATTAGACATTTTAGTTTTACTTTAACACTGATCAAGACTGACAGGTAGCAGTACCTTCTTACCTTAATAGTTTTTAAGGTAAATCTGATAAAATTTTGTCATATTTTTACAGGCATTACGTTAAAGGCTAAATAAGTAGCATTGCTACCTAGTGTTTAAAAGCAGAACTGCAGTCGAAAAAAGAAAAACATGGAGAGTCCCACCCCCCTCGGAGAGTTTTGTGCAGAAAGCCGGTTTGTGAGAGGACGGCTCTTTTATTTACAGTCTATAAAGGACGAAGAAGATTGCACCAGCAAACATGATGATGACGAGTGGAGATGATTCACACACAAAGTTACTGTGCTTTGCAATGCTAGCGCTAATTTACATTAGCATAAAATAGAGTGTTAACAAAAGCTACAGTAACCAACAAATGCCACACAGCGGCTGTTTTCCCTTAATCTCACTTAATAAATTAATTTGATAGTAATTTCATAAGTTTATAAGGACAAACACACTATTCGCTTGGCCAAAACACTGCAGACTTTTAGCTGACATAAAATACCAAACGCTGCACTGTTGTTTGGAAACTTGGGGACTGGTTAAGGGACTCGGAAGTAGTCAAGAGCTACACAGTGCACCGAAGTTATTTTGAAAGGAGAAAAGCTTGACAAAGACATTGCTGATGTAGAGGACAGATTGTTTATAGGGAAGCTTTCTTTTATCCCTCGCAACAAATGAAAACATTTAAAATGATTTTTCCTGAAAAATTCCTAATTATTTAGCCTTTAACAAGCAAGATGTTAATTGGACCTGAATCGCAGCACATCTATGGTGTCAATTCAGCTGCTTGGAATAATTCAGATAAAAATTGCACACAGAGGATCTTGTTTACAGAACATAAACCGTGCACGGCCGTCTGAGTTGGGCTTCCTTTGTAAAGCGGTTAAAAAAGGATTAGATTAAAAGCAATATTGAGTGTCATTTACTAGGAATTTGATATTATGGGTGATATAATTGTTTCTGTTTTACTTTGAAATGATTGCTCCATGCTTTCCAAGATGCCCTCTCATCTCTTACGCACACACATGGCCAGCATGTTCATAGATCCCACCTCCCAGTTTCTTCTCCCCGATTATCATCATCATAAAAGCACAAGACTGATTCAGTCATGTGTGCGGCGAAGCTTTGATTAAAGAATATTTTCTTCATCTTGTATCAGAATGATGGAGAGATAATAGAGTTGGGAGGAAGTCCTCAAGATGACTTCAGAGATGAGTGTGTGCTTGTGTACGTTCAGCCACAGTCCAGCAGTATCTGACTCTGACTAGTAAATCCCATCCTCTTTTTTTTTTTTTTTTTTTTTGTATTTAGCAAAGCGCTGTTGTTAGTAACCCCCTTCCCTTTGAAACCAAACCAAAGGCTGAAAGGCTTTCAATTAGTTTAAGATAAAGATGTGTCCAAAATGATGAAGAGGACACATGTGGCCGGTCTGTATGGAACTTGCAAGATGGTGGAAGAATGCCAATGGCGAATGGGAAAAAATAAAAAGGAAAGGAAATCTCCTCTCTCATACTCTGCTCATCAATTCACATTGTGACACGTATGCTTCACATTGAGTTGCTTTCACGCAAACACATGCACACACACACACACCAAACAGCTTAATGGAGCTGTAATCTTCACCCCTGCATATCACTTATAATTGTTTCATTTATTCACTCTGACATCAACATCTGTGTCATAATGCTGCAAAAACCATTTACTCGCCCTGATGTAAAAGAATGGGAAAAATAATGTGAAAAACTTTTAAAGAACCCTCTCCTCTTAATGTTGTTTTTTTGGTTTTGTTTGGCTAAAAATGGTGGCGAGAGATACTGTCCAACACTAGCGTCTTAATTATTAAGCCATGAAGCCGATGTGTCAGATTACCGGCTAAATTTGATTCTTTCATGAAGTACATTATTTTCAACTACATGTGTGTTTTACCGTCATGTGCAGTGGCTTTTATAAGTGACTCTTATGATTTATATTTGCTCTGATCTAAAAATAAATAAATAAATCGGTTATCATTGGTTTATATTTTTCTAATTGTAAGTTTAGCATTTAGATATGTGGAATAGAAATGTGAATTTGGAGGTTCAATCCTACAGCATAAAAAGCATATGGACTTTGGGATTTGAGGTTTGTGCAAAAACTAAATAAATATAATAAACAAATAAAGCAAACAGTGATACAAAACCACCTGCACAACTTCACTTTTTCTATAACATGTTTTTTTTCTTTTTTTTAGAAATTGCTTTGATAGGTGGATTGAAGATAATCTGGCTCTTGTGTAACTCACATTTAAAGATTTAAGACTTTGGAGCTGATGCTACACTTGAACTTCAGAATTTTACCTCTAAATTAATTTATTTTGGATTTTCTTGATAAAAATCTTGATAATAATTATTTTCCATTTTGCAAAATCAGAAGAAAGAATGTAGGACATTTGATCAAACTGCAGATTATTTACCATTTTTTCTGCATGGTGTAAGCTTAGCCTTGTAATTTTCTTCATTTGTGAGTTCTCAGCACCGAGTTTTGTCTGCGTGTTTAATACAGGCTGCAGTGCTGTTTCATTGGTGGATGTTGGAGAAAACACACCATGAGAGGAAGGTTTGCACAGATTCTGACTCACCTCACGGATTTTATATTAACCTTATTTTCAATCAAATTTCTGCAAGAAGATGCAAGGGTTGAAAATTTACATTTTCACAGTCAGATGTCAGTAAAGTCATATTTTATTTAATCTCCATTTTCTTTTTCTCTGAAACCAAACCGAACATTGTCTCACACTGTGGCCAGTGATGCTCACGTCTGAGTTTTGTGGGCTTCATAAAGACAACTTTTCAAGCAATTTTGTGTTAAATAAAATTCCACCACTCTGTCTTATTTCCACATGAACCTCTTGATTTGTAACTCTTACAGGTTTCTGAATCCTCTTCCTATCCTTCCACAGGCTCTACACAAAAGGTCAAATCCCTCCGGGACCCATCTGCCAAAATGTCAAAGTCCGACCCCCAAATGATGGCCACCATCACTATCACAGACTCTCCGGACGACATAGTCTTTAAGATCCGCCGGGCTGTCACAGACTTCACCTCTGAGGTCACCTTTGACCCAGAGACACGTCCAGGTGTGTCCAACCTGGTGACAATCCACGCTGCCATGGCGAGAATCAGCGTGGAGGAGGCGGTGTCACAGGCGAGAGGGTTGGACACTGGAGAATACAAGAAACTTGTGAGCGAGGCTGTGATCCAGAGGCTGACACCTATCAGAGACGAGATTGAGAGGCTTCGGTCGGACCGAGCGCACCTGGAGGGGCTGCTGACTCGGGGGACCTGCAGGGCTCGGGAACTGGCTGCACCTGTGCTTGCAGAGGTCCGACACAGAGTGGGTTTCAGCTGATGGGAGAGGCGCATGGCTGGAAAATAACATCACATTTAATGGTGCAGGGCATAAATGCTCAGTGCTTCACTGCTGCTAATGTGTGGTTTATTCCAACGACTCTTTCCTGGTTGAATATTGTGGGCTGTAATTCATCCAATAAGAAAATGTGTTGAAAGCAGCGTGGAAATGACGCTGCAGCAGAATGACTCCTTTCAGACTGAGAACTGATTGCAGGTGACCTACTTCTTTCACTTTTTTCCACAATAAATAAAAATGCTGCATCTATTGATGCTGTATCTTTTTATTCTGTACCTGCTTGGTTTATTTAGTCACTGTTAAGTCTGGTTGTATTTTTCCCCAAATAACCACATAATTTATCATTTTCATATTGTTTAAAGTGTTTCATCTTCCCTTCAGTGCTGTCAAAATAATAAAAAAACATCTGAAAACTCTTAATGAAAAATTATGGTGTTGAGAAATATTTAGGTTCAAGGTAGTCAGTGATGCTGCGTTGGGTTATTGTGCAGAGGGTTCAATGCAACCTGTTTTAAGGCAAAACATGTTTTCTTAAAGGTAAGTTGTCTCTGTGCCTAAACCCAGAGGGAAATAAAGTAAATCAGAAGTGTGAAAGAAAATGTTTTAAAAGTTGCGGTCTGGAAGAAAGGAAGACCATTTTCTTATTATACCTAAAAGACCTGAACATAGTGCATGACCTCCGCTTACAAAAACAAATCGAAACATGAAGTGAGTAATTATCATGAGCAGCTGTCTCATCTCCTGATTTTCAACTCCTGCTGGATTCATCTCAGCTTTCCTCCATGAAGATAAAACATCATCACTACGCCTCTGTTAGAGATCGTCAATCCTTCTAATTACTTGATTGTATGTATTTATTTTCTAACAGTTACAATAAATAATGGAATCTATATTTATTTGCTTTTAACCAGTTTTTTTAAATCATGACAGACATTCCTTTCCTAAATTATGTAACGTTGAATTACGCAACATGGAGCTTGAACCTATTTAAACCTTTTTAACTCTTCATTGGGAAGTTTATAAACAAACACTTTGACATGATCACATCTAAACCTTACACACTGTAAAACCTGCTAATAACTATAAAGTTATAGTTGATTTTAAAAGTCTTACTGTGATATTACTGCAACGCTGATTTTAATGCCTTAATATTAAGTAGGGAGGTAAAACCGTTACTTTCTCTGGTAATTACGCACCGTTAAACACGATTTATAGTCTTGCTCTCCCTTATCTATTACTGACATATACATTTCTTTTGCACCGCTATTTCTTTAAACGCTCTTCTTTTTTTCCAGACACTGAGTTTATTTTTCTTAATGAGTTATTTTTTATTTATTTTGCTCTCTCTCTCTCTCTCTCTCTCTCTCTCTCTCTCTCTCTCTCTCTCTCT
>JBAMHW010000014.1:6554761-6567360 GCA_037177495.1 Rhadinocentrus ornatus | reverse complement strand
CCCCAGCCGAGGCTCGAACCAGCGACCTTCTTGCTGTGAGGCTGCGGTGCTAACCACCACACCACCGTGCAGCCCAGCCCATCTAATGCTTATCTGTTATTTTTCTACAGCTATCTGCAATAAAACCAGTGTGTGTACTGGCTAAATATATACTGTCAGATATCCAAGATTCATGTGATTCTGCAACTTTATGCATTTCAAGATGTTCACTTGCAGCTGTATCAACCTAACAAAAAAACAAAATGAGGCAGTTCACCAATGCAGACTTCTAGTTATTCACTGATAAATATTATGATGCAGAATTTTTTTCCCCAAACGGAAGACAGTTGCCTCATATTTTATCTGATGTAGTTCATGTTTGCTTGTAGTCAACATGCTGCTGATCAATGCAACAATTTCAAAATGGAGAAACACCCTAAGCTTTTGATCACTACCTCACTTGAAACAGTAGCCTCCTTGTCTTGTGGACATGCAACAAAAACCTGCCTGTGTTCTTCCATATGCAGACTGCGCCTCAAGCAAATGGTCTGATGTATGCAATAAAAAGCGGACAAGAAAATAAAAAGAAAAATGTAAGTTTAAATGTCTGACGAGGAAAACCGTGCATTAACTTTGTGCAGCACTTTACAAACATGATAATTTAAGTTTCTGAGAGAATCTGATAGCTGAGCACAGCGATATAGATGTAAAACATATCAATCTACAGTTACCAGAGGCCCTTTTACAACTGCAGACATACCCACAGATAAACCTGTGTGAGATATGCTTCTTTAAAGTATTGTTTTCAAACTTTCATATGAAGTTTTACTAGAATCAGCTACTAAATATTTTCTAGTCTTATTTAAATATCTGATTCTCACTTTTAGGGATAAATTTTGTGTTAGAGAAGTGCTCTCAGTTTGATGCATGTCCTTTTTTAGCTAATTTTACAGAGACACCAATTAGTTGTTTGGCATTGCAGAAAAACTTAAGCAACCCAGCATTATCATAAAATTTAAATAAATATTTATTCTACCAGTGATTTTGTTCCACACTTAAAATAATCCACATGTACAAAAAGAGTTTAATTCTTCAATTAAATTTGAACTTAATTACCTTTTAAAATCATATTTAAAATGTTAAAACTTTTGTTCTTTCTCATGCTTGAAGTGCCACGTTTCCATGATTGCCAGTGCTGTTATTCTCACATCATCCATACTTTTAGCTAACAGGCCTTCAGAGGTTTTTGTGCCCAAATGGACTCTCTTTACCCTCGTGGCTTCAGATCTGCCTCACGCTGTCACTCTGCTGTTGTCTTGCTGGTGTGTGGGAAAATCTAATAAAATGCTGAAGCTTGCTGAACTAGCCAAAAATTCTTTTCCTCTTTTGTTCTTTTATCGATGCTGTTGTGCTAGAGCGTTCGAAACTCCACATTAAATGTTTTTACTGTCTACTTTGATCATTTGCTTGTTTCTCCTCAAGTTGCTTAAATAACTTTTGGGAGATGCATTTTTTTTTCCCCCCATCTTGTAGGAAATGTGCAGCGGTATCACACAAATACACTTTATGCTCACTAAGGTACGGGTCTTCACCTTGTCACTACGTCCTCATAAATCACAGTTCAGTCAAACTCTGTGTAATTTATTGCTTTTATTACTG
The DNA here is from genome assembly GCA_037177495.1 of Rhadinocentrus ornatus. NCBI lineage: Eukaryota > Metazoa > Chordata > Actinopteri > Atheriniformes > Melanotaeniidae > Rhadinocentrus > Rhadinocentrus ornatus. The sequence goes on along the minus strand of JBAMHW010000014.1, from coordinate 6,565,722 downwards.
ATCTTCTATGGTCATTGAAGTGTTGAGAACTCTGTACAGAACATCTGTTACATATATGTGTTGGTGTCACTGCTTTGGATGCCCCTATGAGTTTCAAAGGGGACTGAAGGGACGTCATTACCTTCCATGACAATGAAAACATCTTGTATTAACCTAATTGTATTTGAGCGTGAACAACTGTCAGCCCTTGTCCTCTGGCTGCTCCCTGAGTTGTGAGTTCAGAAACTTTGTGTGAGCTGCTTTGACTTCATATCACCTCAGGCTGACCAGGGACCAAAGCCATTAATTATCTGAGCCTTAATGCAGCTGCTATGAAGTCTCTGCCTTTAAAATATGTTTGGGAATCAGTTAATGTGAATTTAATAAGATACTGTCTGTTTAGTAGCTCTCCTTAAGCAAAATATTACATTCATTTATGTTGCTTTCAGAAGCCTTTATGGATACAATAGCTGATTAGATAGTGAAGCAATTATATGTCCACTTACTTGAAATATTGTGGTGAGTAAGGGGTAAAAATTGTGAAAAATGCCTGGCCTGCAGTGACTATATGTATACTTTTACTCTTTTTCTTTAATCTTGTAATTTCCATTGTCAAAATGCTGTTCCACCAATTTAAGAGCAGTGACATGAAAACATGGGAGGGAAACTGGTGAGACATGCAGCCTGGAGACATTTTCTTTCTTTGGGGATACAATTTTTGGTAACATTCAGTGAGCTTCAGAGGAAAAAAAGACACTGCAGTGCAGTTATCTGTGGGCAGAGTATGCTAAAACACCACACATATGAATGCTGAGCAGCATATAAAAATAAAAATTACATTAAAAATAAAAAAAGAGGATTGCAGATTAAGCAACCTCTGTGTGTTTCCTTTATCTGCACTTATCTGCGTGTGATCTGGAATATTTAGTGCAATGTTTTTTATATTCAGAGGTGTTTTCCCCCCCTGCAGCCTTGTTTAAAATGACCCCCCTCAGTTGTAGCACAATGTGGGGAGGGCTAGCGGGTGTTTGACTCTAGGGAGGTTCTCTCACTCTTAGATTAATCAAAAGCAGACTGGGACCCTGAGGCGAGGCGGGGGTCCGACACCGTCTGACGCCTCTGCTCTGCTGTGAAATAATCTGCGATCAAGAGTCACTGCAGTGTGAAGTTAGTTTCTGCTGGATGTCACATAGTCCCGATTAAAAAAACAAGCAAACAAAAAAACAAACAAACAGTGGGGTTAACTGATATAAAGAAACTGAAAAAAATTTAGATTTCAAAATTTATAAGCACACATCATTTGCGATTTATTCCTTAAGTCTCAAAGCTCGTCATTCAACAAACTCAACTCGTCAACTCGCTACATGTCAAACACTGAAACACCACCACTAGCAGTACAAAAACCCTTCCTTTACCACCATCTCTCACTTTGTGTGATTTCAGATCATCCTCCACTCCATGCACAAGTACCAGCCTCGTGTACATGTCATCAGGAAGGACTTCAGCAGCGAACTGTCTCCAAACAAGCCTGTGCCCAGTGGGGAGGGAGTGAAGACTTTCAGCTTCCCCGAGACTGTCTTCACCACTGTTACTGCCTACCAGAACCAGCAGGTAAGCAGTGCTTTTTTATACCCACATGAAAATCTTATTTGTAATGTAGCTTTAGGACTGCAGAGGAAGAATATATATGTAGATTTTCCTGCAAATAAAAATATAAAATGTTAAATTGTCTCGTGCTTATTTTATAGGTCCAATCTAAAGTCTTAAGGACTTTGTAAAAGTTTGCTTAAGTTAATTGTAATATGTATATAAGCAACTAATAAACAAACAAAATATTTTTATTTTCCATTTCTGTAGATCACCAGACTAAAGATTGACCGCAACCCATTTGCCAAAGGATTCCGGGATTCAGGACGAAACAGGTACAGAATAAATCCTGTAAGAGCGTTTACTGGATTCCAGGAACTCTTCTCGTTTCACCATCTCAACCAAGTAGTAGTTTCTACTAATTATAGATGTGTATTATATCAATTTCTCAGCCAAAAAATGTTCAGTGTGCTCCCACCTTATCACATAGTGGTGTCACATTATAAAGTTTTGTAAAGTATATTCTTTTAAACTATAACTAAGCAGTTTTGTTGCCTTATTCTCACACAAGACTCACAAGAGAGCTATCATATCCATCTATCATATCCATGATTAGAAGTTTAAAAAAAGATGATGCTTTTTTAACACTTTTGTGTCTCTAATGAACATCCTCCACATATTCCAACTTGTTTGGGAGTGGAGGGGGCGAGGGGGACTATGGGTATGTCCTACATTCTTTTAACTGCTGTCCATTTTCATTGAGATGTTAATTGTAGATCTGGATAAATACCGAAGTTTATTTTTAGATACTGGAATCTTTTTCTTACTTTATCAATCAGCTGCAGCAGTTTTATAACTATTCATGATTCATCAAAGAGTTTATTTTTGACCAAACAATAGCAGGACCACTTTTAAAATCATAGTTTATTCAAATACGCTTTTAAGGACAAATCAACTTATGCCTTCGCATTATACTTTTTATCATTAGAACTTGTCTAACTACTTGGTAAGTGTTTTTATCCGTGTACATCCATTTTTTATATCTGCTTAATGCAATTCAGTTATTGGAGTCTATGCCTTTTGGCTCTATCAGGCAAGAGGTAGGGTACACCCTGAACAAGTTACCAGTCCACCACGGAGACAAAACACTCACTCTTTCCAAAATCAATAGAATTATGCATGTTTTTGGATGGTGTGAGGAAGCCAGAACAAGGAACCATCCCTTGAGGCAACAATGCTTATCACTACACCACTGTTCATGGACATGGCATAGTTGAATTAAAGAACACAAAGAAATTGCATTGGCTTTCTGTTTCCATTTGGATAGATGAACTGTCTTTACCTGCGTCTAGACTTTCTAGAAGAAAAATACACGTAACCCTGTCAGTCTGTGAAGTGTAAATGTATTTTAGCTCAATCCAGAAAAGTTTTCTAATTCTTCTGAAGTATTGTTTTTGTCGAAACCCAACTAGTAGGTGAAAGTTTTTCTGTAAAGTTTCATGGCACACAAAGGCTCGTGTTCGAAAACTCTACATTTAACTGCTCCATCCAAGCACCCCTCCTTCCTCCTTATGCAGACTTCGTGGCTCGTTAAATGATAGACTTGTCCATGACGTATACTTCGATATGGAACATAAATTGCAGGGGCGGTACTTTACAGGATGAAACTGTGAGTCCTATTTAAGGGTATGATCACATGACAGATGTGACCGTTTCACTCAGAGGACTTGTTTGCTCTGGCACATGGTGTGCTGTTGCTATGTTGTAACCAGTTGACTCATAGGCCCATCTAATTTTAATATTAATTACAGAAAAATTGCTGCAGGATGAAGCAGGTAAAGAAAATGGATGAATGAATATTTTCTGCATGTGCAAACACTTAGAGTTGAGTTTGTTCACATTAGATGAACATTTTTGATTTTAACTTGGGTCTCTCTTTACACCCCCACGCCTGCTCCCCAAAAAGTGTTTTCGTTATATAAATACATAAAAATTTCAACACATTGTTAGGACCTGCTTGAGACTAAAACATGGTTGTAAAATGCTTTTGGAACAATGGTTACGTGTAACAAAATTTAGCCACTAGACGTCTAGACATGTGACCTGGAAGTCCCCATGTCCTCACTAACAGGGTTATAAACACTGTCTGGACTCATGAATTCATTTTTTCTTTTTATTCCACATGTTTGCAGACCATACGACAGGGTGAAGCTGGCAAGCCTTGCATTACACGTAAACCCAGGGTTCTTTCAATCATGCTGCAGCTCCTCTCCCTCCATCAAAATCATGAACCTCATGTCATGCAATATGCATCAAGAGAGAGCGCACATTCCTAAATGTGACCATCCCTATGTGACTGTAAATGCCACACAGACAGAACATGACAGACACAGATCAGATAATTTTTTGCATCAGCTGTGTTGTCTCTATCAGACTGGTGACTCTGCTTGGCTGCTGATACAGTCGTCATCAGGATATGATAATAAAAACAAACAATCAAAAAAAAAAACAACTCTCACTCTCTGTTATTAAAATAACATATGCTGCACGGGCTGCATGGTGGAGTGGCGGTTAGCACTGTGAGTGGTTAGCGGCCTCACAGCAAGAAGGTTGTTGGTTCGAGCCTTGTCTGGGGGAGGTTGGAACAGTGGCCTTTCTGTGTGGAGTTTGCATGTTCTGTCTGTGTGTGTGGGGGTTCTCTCCAGGTTCTCCGGCTTCCTCCCACCGTCCGAAAACATGCATGTTAGGTTATTTGGTAACTCTAAATTCTCCGTGTGAGCTAGAGTGTTTGTCTCTTTGTCTTGGCCCTGCGATGGACTGGCTATCTGTCCAGGGCGTACCTGCGTCTCGCCTGTTAATTGCTGGGATAGGCTCTAGCTTCCCTGCAACCCTGAATTGGACAAAGCGGCACAGAAAATGAATGAATGAATTATGTTACATTGCAGGATATAAAATTAAAATCAAGTGAAAAAACAAAATAAACAGTATAAAATATGATCAAGTTTTGGGGTATCCTGATGCTCTCTATACTCCCAATCTTTTCATTTGTGTTCTTATTTCTCCATTGTCGAATTATCATATATAACATTGGTGGAGCAGAAGGGGGAACCAGGAGGGATGTATTGAACTACCAGACCCCTCCGCACATGAAAGCAGCCCCCTCATCTGGTCTACATTATTGGCACACAGATATTTGGGACATCTTTTTTCATTTTTCAAACAATGGACTGTTTGATTTATGAACTGGCATTACAATTTCTTTGCAAAAAAAGAAAAAGAACTACAGATGAAAAGATAACAGAATGAGATATTTGTCCGTAGAGAAATAGAAAATTAATTTATCATCACGTACTGCTTAGGTTTTCTTCTCTGCAGCCCTTTTGGGATTTGTAATGCTTAGATTAATTTCCCCTTCAAAAATTCTAAATTTTAACTCTCCTTTTGGTACCTTAAATCCCTCTTTTTGGATTTTGAATTTAATGTTTCTGCTCCTCTGTCTTTTATTATTCATGAACATTGTAATAAGATGAAACATTGACCTTTGACTTTCATGCTGTTGTTTTTAATTATTATGGCAACTGAATGGGTGCAGCACTATCATCCTGACTTGCCAAGCAGTCAGGAGTTCTTCTAATTCTTTTGTAGCAATGGATAACTACTTAATTATATTTGAGGAAGAAAATGTAAATGAGTTAAGATGAAACACTCACATGGCATAATCTGACCTCTATAAAGTGACCATTACGTCTGCTTTTTACCTGAATTGCATTATACATCACCTGTACACCAGTACCTGGACAAAACAATCTTTCCAAAAAATAAACAAAAAAAAAATAAATGAAATCTTCCCTTTCCTGTATGCCTCATCAGGCCATTGGAGCTGACCAATCAGTAGCACTCCTCTAGTCTTTTTAGAGGAATTTAAAGTGGAAAAATAAATATATGGAGCTCTGTGTAGCTCAAAAACTCATATGCATAATCTCTATTAAAATACCAGACTTACGGGGATTGCCCTCTTAGGAGTTGATTAAGCCAAAATATTAAAGTAGGCAACAGCTGCAACTCTAACTGTTGGAAACCAGTAGCTACAAACACAAAAACAGGTGTGACATGCTTTATCATTGCCATGTGAGTCTTTTAAACATTATTTTGGTATCGGAAATGAGTGACATAAATAGTCACAGTCAGAAAATCAAAATCATAGCAATTTTTTGGGGATTATAGCAGAAAAGCGACAGTAAAGTTTGTTTGCGGTGGAACATTACCAACTGGTTCCTCATTCAGGGAAAATTCCAAATGAAAATAAAGGCCTAACCTGAACTGCTTATTCTTCATTTCACACCTTCTTGTTTCCCTCTTTATGAATTTCATATTGGATCTTCATACAGACCAAACCTAAGCTCAACAGTAAATAATGGCGGTCGTAAGTTGTGTCAGCTGAGGGGGCTTTAAGGACGGATACGACTCTGGTCCCGCAGCAGTTTGACTGTATGAATGAGTGCAGTTATGGAGAGGGAAGGCCAGATTAGTATGGTGCACTAACGAGCTGCCACGCTTAGGGAGTTAGTGAGCCTAAAATAACATGAGGAACAGTGACGGGTGCTGGTTTTCCTGGGAAGAGGCTGAGCGGCCTGCAGAGAAGTAAATCAAGCAGGAAGGAGAACCATGTACAGATTCAAGATGAAACGTCACATCAGATTTATGTGCACAGTAAAAACCTACTCTCTTTTAATGGCCCCACTTTCCTCCAACCAGACTGTAGTTTCCCGCCTCTCTGTCGGGCTCCATCCCAAACTTGAACATTTACTACTCACCTTTGTGTTTCCCTTTCATTGTCACACAGTCAGTCCCTCTCTACCATAAGTGCTCATTCAGATTAGCATGTTCACTCTCTCTTAGTCTCTTAAACACATGAAACATGTTCACCAGTTTGCTATTTTACTACTTGTGCAGCCTTCCCCCAAAACACCATATTCAGTCTACGCCTGGTACACCTATTATATCTGTTCCATCTAAATACAGCAAACTTGCCAATGAATAAACACTTTTTACAGAGTCCACAATGTCCTCAGATGTGTTATCTGAATAATATGTTAAATATTGCAATGCAAATATCAAGAAATCTCAGAAATGCAATCAAAGAAGAAGTGATTGGATTTTGGGGGTGATCGGGGTCACCGACTAGATCTATGGATTTTTTTTTTTAAAGGATTCTTTACTATTGGGAGATGTGGATAATTTTTTTCATTACAACCTCTAACTCAAAAAATAATGTCCATAAACAAAGAATATATTTATTTAGTTATCTACAGAACAAAATTTAAAGCTCATTTTGATACTTGATTATGAATCTTTAATTTGGATCTGAATGGATAAGAATGCTGCATTTGAAAGAAAGTTTCATGCAGGAAAAACACTTTTAAATGCTAAATCTCTTATTGTGTGTGTATGTGTTACCTGAAATACCCATGTCTGCATATTTCTCTGTCAGGACCGGCCTGGAGGCGATCATGGAGACATATGCTTTCTGGAGACCTCCAGTGAGGACCCTCACATTTGAAGATTTTACCAATATGCAGAAACAGCAAGGTATGCAATTGCTTATAATTTCTCTGTGAAAGTAATTGAAAATGATCCCTTTCTCTGTCCACTCTTCTTTTAATTTAAAGTCAAACGTCAATACAAAGTCTGGATCCTTTATGCAAAAAGCAGAAACAGATCCAAAACAGAATACACTAGTTTTATTCTGACAGACTAAAATTTACCTGATGACCTATTTTACAAACAAAATGTATTATCCAAATAATGAAGGAGCTATGCACAGAGCATTTGTTTAATTGTTGATATGCTTTGCAGCATCTTATCTCACAGCATATGGACTTATTATGAAGAAACTACTGTATGCTGACCCCCCCCATTACAATTGTCTTGAAAATTATAAATTTGATGTTAATTTAGTGTTTTACTAAATGGAAATTTGTAAACAATTGCTTAATTTATATTGCTTTTTACAGCGTTCTGCACAGATTTATATTAGTGTGCAGTGGTAGCATGACCCCAATACTCTGTTATCCCAACCTGAACTCTATCTGCATATTTTCCCCGCATATATCACCACACACTGAATCAGCCATGCTTGTCCTTCACTTGAGATTGGCCATATGCTGTTCCTTTGGCAGGTCTGCCTGTGTCTGCTGAACTTTTTACATCATGCGCAGCCCTTGAAAATAAAATCATTATACTATGGGTTTTGGATGGCCTCGACACCCGGGTCAGCATCGGTCGTGACACCTCCCTTTTTGTCAGCTCTAGCGTCGGCAACGAGGACTTCGTCATAGCTCAAATGGAGGGGTCTTGTCGTGTTAAAACAGCTCTGATTCCTAACTGACCCTGTCTTGGTTACCTCTGGAGGTCAGCATGACGTGATGCTTCATACTTTGTCTGAGCAGGCTGACGTGTGTTTGTTATCCAGAAACTCCTCTCCAGTGATTAGGATTTAATTAAAGCCCTTGCATTGCCAATGAACTCTTTGTCACCCTTCAGACATTGTGCTGTGGTGCAATAACTGTATGAGCATGTGAAGCTTTGCCCTTATGGCAGCAGACACTCTTTTCCTTATCGACAATTCTCCGTCAGTACTAAAGCACCTCAAGTTGTATTAACTAGAGGCAACATGACATCACCAAACTATCTTTCTATCTTCTCTTCTTTTTCCTCTATACACAAATGACTGGCTTCCTTTTTTTACTTTTCCCTTTTTTTATTTCCCTCTTTCCTTACAATCCACCAACTCTCTATCTCCTTGAACAAAACAGAGCACTGTGATATTATCGAAGGCATATGGTGCAAAATCAGAACTCCAGCCAAGCGAGTCCTGGATTATTTAGTTATGCCTCCTTCTCATTTTGGTTTCAGTCTTAATTTCTCCAACAGCAGCATGAACACTGGCCAAATTCTCATTAATAGAGAACTTTGTGATTGATATCCCCATATCGTTTCTCTCTGAAAGACCTGACTTGTGGATATCATTTGTGCCAACAAAGGTTTACAATGTGTGTGTGTGTGTGTGTGAACATGTATAAGGGACAGCTCTGTTGATCAGTCATAGTCAAAACTGAATTAATCTCCACATTGCCGCCATATATTTTAAATTACTGCTCATGATCTTGTGTCCAGCAGTGTGTCGAAGAGAAAAGAATGTATTTTAGAAAAGTTGGTCTGGTTTAGAAGGTTATATATTTAACTGGCAGAAATCAATTCAGTGTGTGTTCTGCTTACTTTAGTTGTCTGATTTTGTACTACTTGGAAATTCTCCAATAGGCAATTATGTCTGCAGTATGCCTCTGTCTGCTATATAAAAGAGGAAAGAGAAAAAGAGTCGTAATGTAAGATGAACACATGCATATGATTGACTATTTTTACAGAAACTTTGTGCATAAACTCAAATAGAATAAAAGCTTGGTTCATTGTGGTGGACGACACCCCCCCACGCATGCACACTCACACATACATACACACACACATACACACACACCCACAGAGGAATCTTGTTTGTTTTTTTGCCACCCAGTATGAAGGTCAAAGGTAGACAGGAAGGGATCCACAATGATTTCTTAACCAAAAAAACAACGTATTAAACGTACCATTATTTATAGATATTTTTAACACATTTTCATTCTACCATCAGTCTTGAAACAAATAATTAAAAACATTAATTTGAATCTGAATTTCTCACTCTCCGCATATTGCTTTCCAGGTGGCAGCACAGGCACTTCTCCCACCACCTCCAGCACAGGAACCCCTTCTCCCTCTGGTGCAGCACACCTCCTGTCTCCTTCCTGTTCACCCCCAACCTTCCACTTGGCCCCAAACACCTTCAATGTGGGCTGCAGAGAAAGTCAACTCTGCAACTTGGGCTTATCGGAGTACCCCGCCTGTGCTCGCAGCAACATGGCAGCACTGCAGGGCTACGGTGGCCTGGCTGACAGTTCCTATGGACGCCTCCAAGCTGCAGGGGGTGCTGTGGCTTCTGCTCAGCCCTCTGAATCCTTCTTGCCACAGAGGACTTCCTCCTTGATCGCTGCTGGCATGCAGGGTGGCTCTCATGCCTCCCTGACTGGCAGCGGCAGTGGTGGCAGCACAGGTAGCAAGATGGATGCCTACGGCAGTCAGCTCGGCTCATTCCCAGCCTCTCAGCTTCAGTACGTGATGCAGGCTGGAGGTAGCTCCAGCTCTGCCTCGTCCTCTTCATCAGGTTCCTCCCCTTCCTCTGCCCACATGTTTAGCGGAAGCCACCACCATGTGCAGCAGGGCTCTTACAATGCTTTCTCCCTCCACAACCCTTACAATTTATATGGATACAACTTCCCCACCTCTCCTCGACTGGCTGCAAGCCCCGAAAAGCCCCAAGGGGGGTTACTCTGCTCCTCCACTCCTGCAGGAGCCTTCGCTGAGCGCCAGTACTTGTCCAATGGTAGCATGGACACTATGCACATGATCAGCAATTCCACCGGAAGCCAGCAGGGCAGCAACTCTTGTGATGGGCGTCAGTATGGCTCCTCTTCTCAGATGTCCATGCACATGGTGTAAGAAGTGAGAATGCATCTCACAGGGCTCCATGTTACCAAAGTCTTTCAGGTGAAAAGCACATTTTTAATCAATAGGAGTTGGTGCTGAAGACAAACCAGCATTTTTACATGCAGCATTAAGATGCTGAGGTAATTTTTTCAGAAACACTCCACCACTCACTAAGAATTACAGAGTGAGTCAAAACTACTATTTAATTATCTTTGTATTAATAAAGAAAAACAGTGGTACGGTGGCTGGACTCATACTGATGGCAAAAAAACAGCAAACTCGGATCAGTGTGAGACGAAAAAGGAAGGAGAGCCATGTTCTGATTCAGAAAGTATGTTAATTTGTTATGGTGCAATAATAGCAAAAGTCCCTTCAAATGACTTATTCTTAATTTTAGGGACTCATAGGCCATCTAGTCATCCTGCCACCCTGTAACCAAAGAATCTTTACTGTGATTCAGAAGTTTTTACTTCACGCAGCGCTTGTGCCATTTTGGTTTAGGAATGTCAAAAGGTCAGTGGTTTGCTGTCATGTTCTGAAGTTCTGACTAGAATGAAAGGGACAACTGGACAAGATCACAGAATGACTCACCGCTCCACATTCACGATGGAGATGAAATATCTGGATGCTGTGGTGGCCATGTGGCAAACAGTGTCACTGCAGGTTTGTTTTACAGAGAAACTTTAAAAAACACTCTAGCAGACATGTACAGGACACAAGAGATCAGGACTGCACTGCACAACTTCATCCATGAGTCTTTTTCATGGACTGGAATGGCTTCACTATGTTTGAGTGAATTATGGTTTAACATATATATA
>JBAMHW010000014.1:6543809-6554679 GCA_037177495.1 Rhadinocentrus ornatus | reverse complement strand
GGAGTCAATAACATAAGCTTAATAAGTTGTTGTGTGAAAAATATAAAATAAGCAATAGCAAAAGAGAGTAAAGTATGTTGTGATGTGTATTAGAGATGTGTATTTAAGTTCTGAGCGATATAGCAGTTTTACCACCCGATCTGTTATTAAAAATGTGTGGAAAAGGGTACTAGCAAAGTAATTCTTTTTTGAGGCATTTTAAAAAAAAAATGTAAATAAAGGTGCCAAGCACGTAAAAACCCAATAAACGTTTTACTTCCTGTTTGTGGACCTGATTGTTTTTCTCCCTTGACAGGTGTATATTTCTTAATTTGTAAAAAATCATCCTTTTAAAAACAAAGAAATTTGATATGTTGTTGAAACAATGTAACATGATGCTAACAGGAGGTACATGTTTATTAGGATTGAAAAATTCAACATTCTCAAAATGAAAACAAAAACATTTTAAAACAGGATTTTTTTAAGTCGGTGATGAGTTTGGGGATGTTTAGCCTTAACCACGTCCAACTGCATTGCAGCTTGCATCCAAATGTGCTTCATCACTGTCGGCTGCACAGTGGACAAATATTGGATATCAGTTTGTTTAGACATAATATTACATTTTTCTTTGCTCTGACGATGTCTTTTCTATGCACACACGGAATTCTATCTTCAAGATTGTGCTTTATGCAAACTGTAGAACCTTTAAATGTTCATGAGTGGGATAGTGGTTATTTCCCTTCGTGAGGTCACAAAGGGAAAGATCTTAGAGTCACTCGTTTGAGCACACATTTGCTAAAAAGTGGAGCAAGCCAGTGAGAGAGAGGACAGAATTTTCTCATTTTTGGGCCTCATACACAAGCTATGACGACACATATGACTGTTAGAAAACCTTTAGAAAGTAAATTTTGCATAACATGGGACCTTTAAACAAATCCTTATTATCAATATTGTGACTCATAAAACCCAATCCATCAAGTAAACGCACTTCTGAATGTATTTTTAAGTATTGTAATTCAAATACTAAAAGAGGAAAGGTCAGATTTTTAATCAGACTACCAGCTAGTTAAATCACTCTCATAAGATCCATTTTCTCTTTCCTTTTCCGCTATCCAAGTTTTCCCTTCTTCATTTGTTGGTTTTTAGCAGGCCGTGGTAACAAGAGATAAATCCTTATAAGTGTGAGGTGTGCATAACCCACAGCCACATTGTGTATGCCTATTTACCAACAAAATTTTGCAATTCTAACATTTCAGGCAGCATCTTGTGTTCAAATGCTGACTTTCCATCAAAAGAGCTAGCATAGCCATTGAAATAATTACAGTCCTGATAAGAATTAAATTGGTACAATGGAATTTTGGATTAAATGCACAGTTAATGAAGTTAACTTAAACCTTTCTTACACTAGAGCCAGCTAGTTTGCACACTTTCAAATTCCTTTTACACGTGCAGAGCTAGCTTAAAAGAAACTGTGTGCTGTAACAGGGAGTAGCCTAATAACATTAGCTAAAAACACAACTCTAACAGACCAGGGAAGGATATTATGAGGTCCTCGCAGTAGGTCATGACAGTTCAGTAGATATTTTTTGCTCAGTGCAAGAAATTCACTCAAGGAGTAATGAAACTTTCACTTTCACTAAAATTACAACACATAAATTACTGGAAATTTTACCTTTACGTTTGTTTTCAACCAATACAACTTCTTTGCATCAAGCATTGCAACAATGGAAACTGGTTTACCTGTCAGTCACAACCTTGAACCTACAGAACAACAAATGACAAGACTGTTAATCGCACAGAATGTTCTCTGCTTATAAAATGCACACATCTGCCCTGCTCCACATCACACAGAGACTTCAAACACTGACGCAATGCATCAATCATAAACCATACCAAAAAAAAAAATAGCCCTCAAAATAGACAAATTTTCTCCCTGTTGGTTCTATTTATCATTAGAATAAAAAAAAGCTCCTGTGCCAACTGAACTCAGCTGCACTGCTGTTGTGCTTTATGCTTGTAAATATGGCACCTGTTTAAAAAGACATAGAAATCCCCTTGTAATCATTTAAACCTCCAAGAGAGGGAAAACACACTACTTTTAGGGTAATTCTTGTTTCAGTTTTGCAGTTCCCCTCTTATTACACAGGCACAGATCCCAGGGATTTTACCAAGGCCAATCAGCATCCATTACACGGATGTCTTCTGAACAGCTCTCCCCAATCACTTCCTATTATTTGTACAGCTCCAGCCCTGAAATATCATATCTGAACCATCATCAGAAAATGAAACGAATGTGGAACCATGGAGACAGCGACCTACTATTAGGAACACCTGTTTTCCAAGCATGACTTAAAATAATGAGCAGGGTGATGTACCGGAGAGAAACATTTGGCTGTTCTCCATCAATCTGGACATTATTTCCAATAATTATTCACATTATTTATCTGATATGCACCTCATCTCCTGTTCCAGCAACATTTAGAAATTACCCTGTTGCCCTCACCAGTCTTCACTGAAAATTTACGTTGGGGCTTGTTAAATTAGGAGATCTATATGCATTTTAAAAAAGGATCAAAGCACGAGTCTACAAAGAAGTGGTGTGACATAATGCACAGCTGGTCTGATTTTAAGCCATAAACTATCCATCAAGTCCTCAAGTGGAAAAGAATGTCTGGGCTTGAGTAACAACCACTCTTAGTCTTTCATCATGGTGTGTTCAATTAGAAACATAACAGGTAATGTGGCACCATTGATTGATTAATGGAAGAGCGTGGCCGGGCTGCTGTAAAATGAAAACAAGAGGAAATCCAAAGCCGGTTATTTTAACAAGGCCCTCTGACAGAGATGCTGCTTTAAGTTTCTTCTGGATGACAGAATGTTGACCGGAAGGTATTCCATTATCCTGCCATCGTTTGATCTGTCATTCCAAACACATTTCAGATGTAGAAATTGCTCTCTGAGGAACTTTACTGGATGGAAGTCCAGCTGAGGGGAGCAATGACCATGTGCAAAAGAAACCAGAAATGCAGCTTTAATTTCTGAGATCTGTAAATCTAGTTTTGATATTGAATGTGAGTTTATAACTCATCACTTCTTATCACTTCAATCAGAAAAATCCTTGGTAAAATATTGCCCTCTTGTGTTTAATCCTCTCTAATGGTTTAGATTCCTTGGCTTGGCTCATCTTCGTAATAAATTATTGCTGACAGTTGACTTAAAAACATTTTTCTTAGGTGTTACAGTGTGCATGACATGTGTATTGAGGCCCTAAATCGTTGATCCTTTACAAAAGGTTTACATATACTTTCAGTCTACCATACAAAAGTATTTCTTTCTCCTCTAAGGAACATCTTGAAACTATTCTAGGATGAATAGCCATGGCACAAGTAAGTACAGATCTATGAAGGTTTATTACTTTGGTTTGTTTACTTATGTTTTAATGATGCACATGTCCATTGTTGTGTTAATATCATAATTATTTTTACAAGGGCAGTTTGAGATGCCATTTTTCCACCAATACTAAATAAATTATAAGTCAAATAAACTGGATCAACATAAAAATTAACCACTGTTACGTAACGCTTATCCAAATTTTCATTCAAATTGTTCTACATACACTACAGAAGTTTAAGAATAATAACCTATATGTGGAAGCGTTGGGACATAGAGTTAATTCTATAAAAAATGTCAAATATAAATTACGTTTTTTAGGAAAATTATCACATTAATGCTGCATTACATGCCTAAATACAGATCTAGAGCTGCAAAAGGGGCGACCAGGACAAAGAAAGTGTGAAAAAAAGTATGAATTAAATGCATTTTGTACAGAAATTAACAACCTTTGTTGATGCCATTGAGTCCACAGATTATGGCAAATAAGCACAATCAGTAATCATTAAGCTCTAAGACACAAGCTACATTCAACTGATACTGTAAAAACACTACATTAAATATATATTCAAAACACATAAAACACTATTTTGACATTTAAAGAGAACAAAAGAATGATCTATATTTACTTTATAGCATTAGTTGATGTTTGATGTAAATATAATTCATGGAAGAACGTTAGTGGCTTTTGGCACAAATCCAGTTTATTAAACTTTTACACAGATCATCATGGCTGCAACTTTATTATAATGCATCTAATAAAAGTATTGTTGTAAATACAACATAAGGCATCCCTTAATCTTACCTTTGCCTAAGTTCAATCAGTTCTCATTTTAATTTTTACACAAGATAATTACTTTAAATCTGAACAGATTGAGGAAAAAAAAGGACTGGCAAGATTTTGCTTATTCATCCACACACAGACAAAAAGAAGGAGAAGAAACAAAACCACACAAATATTCTCACTCCCTCGGAACAGGGCCTCAGCCATGGCATGCAGGTCAACAGGAAAACAGTCTGAATTTTCTTCTTCCTTAAAAGAGGGAAAAAAGATGTTTGAGATACGGTCTACCCTCTCAGGCAGGTGGTTCTGATAAAGACCTCAGGCCCAGATGGAGACAGACCAGTCCAGAGCTGTCCCATGGTGCTGTGCCTGCTGAGAACAAAGATGCCCCGCAGGGTCTAAATGAGAGAGGTCCGGTACTGTGTGGTGCTATGCCGTCAGGCCCTTTGAGATCCAGGGGATTGGGTAACTGATCGGGCAGGTGACCCGGATACTGAAACCCCCGTGGAGGCATGATTTTAGAGTGCGAAACTGAAGTGGGGGGCAATGAGAAGAGTGTGCAGTGCTAAAGGTAGGCCAAGTCAAGTTGTGCCAAAATGCAACTGACAAATCTGTCAGCAGTCTGTCACAAAACTGATTAAGAGCAGTTAAACATTGAGGATATATTCAAAAAATACATGTAATCTCTGGCTTTACTAATGCATTGAATCTTCATTTGTTTTTTAACATCACGGATATTATTGCTATTTTTGTTTTTTTTTCCCCTTAAAGCTCTCACCATTAGATGAAACGAGGTTATGTTTAAAAATAACACTACTCATATTAATTTATTTGCAGAAAACACTTGAAAACATGGATTACTGTATGATGGATTAAAAATAAAGATGTCTACATGAGTTCCTCTATAAAATAAATGCATAAAGTAAATAGTAGACATTACTGACCATGTTTTCTCTTTCATGTGTGTTTTGCATATGTGAACATGATCACTAAAGGGATCAGTGTTGGGACATAAGCGTCTAAACAGGCCTTGTGTAACAACAGGGGATGGAGGGTCTTGGATGGGATGGAACAGCACACAAACGTTGTTTTTGTAATGGAGGAGGGACAAAGGAAAAACTGTGGAAAACTGCGTCCTCAAAACTAAACAGGAGAGGATCAAGTTGACCTTCCCATGAAAAACTCTGCACAGCCAGCATCCATGGATTGGAGGTGTATTATTTTAAATGCACAGATAAGCTGCACATTTATGAATGTAAATTATGAATTAACCCTGATATAAATGTCCAGATGGCATCTTTTACAGAAAAGATCTTGTTTGTTTTAACAAGACTATTTCAAAAGTCATGGTTTATGGGTTTTCGGTTTATTTCTTGTGGGTTGTAATGTGCTGTATAGTTTCTGGTCTTATTTGGGTTTGATTCCACTGTGTTGTCTTGTTTCCTGTATTATGTAGTAGGGTTTATCCCCTTGTTTGGTTCAGTTTGCGGCATCCTTACCTGTTTTGTGGTTGCTGATTGTCACACCTGCATCTCATTTGTGGTTAGTCCATCAGTATTTATGCTCCAGGCTTTCCTAAGTTCAGTGCCACTTCATTGCTTTGTTGTGTTCGGTCCGGCCATGTGTGGGTTTTTTAGTTTTTGCCCCTTTTTTTTAGTTAGGATCCTTGTTCTTCCTGCCTGTTCAGGAAATTTTTACTATCTATCTATCAATATATATATATATATATATATAACTTATAATCTTTAATAAATATCTACTATAGGAAAGTTGTCATTTTTGAAGAACCACATATTTATTTCAATTTTAGGTTTTAAAATAAAGAAAAACACAAAACCTTTACAGAAAAAGGATAGATAGACTTTCTTCCAAGGGATGTAGATATTTGTGAAAAATAATGAAGGAAAATAAAGAAGAAGAAAATAACTATTACAGGTACCTTTATTGTCATTATGGAATTGTCATTGTGTCATTGTGTATGTCATTGTAAAAATTCAATGCATTTATTCCATTAAATAAACTTAAGCTAAAAACCTCCATAAAAACAGCTAGTTCTTTAACATTTTAAGCCACGTAGAGCCATTGTGGAAGGTCTTGAGGGCCACTTACAGCTCCAGAGCTGCAAGTTTCAGACCCCCGATTTAGTGTTTGCGAACTAAAATTTACTAAATTTACATCATTTAGCAGTAGGCCTTCTTTTAAAGGACAAGGACATTTTATGCATAAGAACATGATTAATCGCAACATTTCATGCGATTAATCTAGAAAGGGACAACTGGACAAGATCACAGAATGACTCACCGCAATAGGTGTGTTTTCATTACCCCTAGAATTGTGCAAAAACTACATATCGCAATAAAAAAACAGTGATGGGAACACCTACATATCTAAAAACCTCTCAAATATATTTACACATCCCAAAACATGATGTAAGAGGTCACGTGACCAGTTCATGTCAAATAAACATAGCGTGGTATGAGTAGATGAAGAATGAGACGGAAATCTTTTTACAAACAGTTAAACAAAAAAATTTAACCATCATCCTCAAGAGCAAACAACAGCAAAATGCAAGAGTTTGACAAAGAATTAGAAATCTCCTTCCTCCTCAAAGTGGAGCATCGTGGGACATATTTTACGAGACTAACTGCTAAAGTGCTAAACACCATTCAATGGAAACACCTGCAAATCACAATCGCCCTTTGTCAAAATTTTAGAAGTATTGCTTTTATTTTACAAAAAAATTTAGCGGAAACACAGCTACTGTCGCTGCATCAGTTGAAAGTAATCCACGTTTGACTGGATAAAAAAAATTTAGAGCTGTGTAGAGCTAGAGGGTGGTCATGGTGGCACTGGCCACCTCTGAAATCTCATTGGACACCCCAGTTGCCACATAAGGTGATGAACATGATGGAGGAGGAGGACAGAAACCTTTCAGACAAGCATGGCTCACCGGTATCACTAAACCAGTGTGAAGTAAAATTTTAAAGTGGTTTCCTAATTAGTGTTCCTTTAAAAATATTGACATTTGAATGCATGTTTCTAGAAAAGATTTTGTCCCTGTACAAGTACAACTACTATTGTCATGTAAGGCCATCAACCTGATGTTAGCTTGAAGCTATGTAGCAGTGCTACTCTAGTTATATGGTTGCACTAGATTAGTTAAGTGTTACACATGGACTCCGGAGAGAGACAGAAGAGCAGGTTAACGTCTCTTTATTACATGGTTGAGAACTGAGACAGGATCTTACTGGTGCTGTAGACAAGGAAGCCAGAGGGCGTGAGCCCTTTAGGGTGCATCAGTGAAGTCCGACCATGAAGGAACGTGGAACAGGGGAATATATGGAGGGACAGGTGATGGGAAACAGGTGTGATCACTTGGGCTGTAATTGAGTGAGGATCAGGGACAGGTGTGGAGGCTGAGGGATCCAGGGTGTGGTGGCTGTGGTACCTGGTCCAGCCAGGTGAGGGCGGGACATTAAGGTATTGTCATCTTAAGTTTGCAATGAGTGTATTTTGGGACCACACATCTACTCAGTTATTTAGGATTTTCACAGTGCAGCTGAAAATAAACTATAAAGATGCTGAAAGAGTACAAAATCCAAGTGCTGATAAATCCAACATCCAGCCAGCAAGGCTGCTAGTTGATCACACAAGGATCCTGTCTACCACTGCTACAGTAAGCCATTACTGTTAGTGAGAGAAGCCATGGATCCTCCTATTACCACATCTAGCTCCACATACTGCACCCCGAAACAATCAACTTACCTTTCTATGGACTTTTTTGAACTTGCAAATGCAAACATGTTACATGCAAGATGCAAATATTTCGTCTTGGTGATCCAGATTATTGACAAAAAGATGTTTAATTTCTCATGTCTTGCTTTTCTGACCACAGTCATCACCAGTGAGTATGTTTTGTAGAGGAACACAATAATTTTCTTCCCTAGTATGTGCTCCTCCCCTGAAAAAGTCTTGCCCACCCTCTGGCCAATGTATAAAAGTCTAGCTCCGCCCTGCTTCCTGGGTACATCTCGGTGGAAGGTTTGCTGTTTTTTAGGATGGGAAGTTGCCCTTTTTTTTCTATGCTTAAAAAAATAAAAATTCTACAATCTATCATCAAACATTAGAGTCTTTCGTATTAACAGTGGCAAGCATGTTACATTTTTACATGGCAGATGTTTGAACCTTTAGGTTGTACCTTCTGTATTTTGTTCTGTGGACCAATGTAGCTTGTACACATGCTCCTGTTTGCTGATTTGCATATGCAATAAAACAAAAAGCCAAATCTGAGATGTATACCCTCACCTTAAAAAGAGCCATTAGCCCCGTTCACATTCCTTTTCAAGCAGGGACTAATACACAATTATTGCAGATCAGAATGATTTGTGAAAGAGGTTGAAGTGGAATGGGGGTCAAAGTTGACCCACCTCTGACACAGCTCTGAGCAGGCATGGGAGGAAGTGGCAGAGGCAAAATAGGTCCACTTCATGTGAGCTTTCAAGTCAGCATCAGAGTGTGAAACGTTAATGACACATGGTGTATGTGACAAGCATGTTTTCAGGATTTAGGAGTAAACAATCACAACTAAATCATTTAAAGACCAATGCCATGAGACATAATAAATTACACCACATGGTCCTCAAGTGTAACACTGTGAGAGAGAATGAGTTGTATATCACATGCAAATTTTATATGTTACACTGCTGACCAACTCTGTCAAGTTAACGTCATGCTTCCTCAGATTTTGCAACATCGTAATACTTTGTAAAAACACTGGCACAAGAGAAGGCCTGCTTCTTTGGTTTATGTGTGAATGAGCAAAGGCGGCTTGAGGGGGGCTCATTTCACTCAGGGACTCATTTTTACATTATATCTATAGGCTTGAAGGAGCATTGGCAAAATATAAGTTTGCATGGATAAAGCATAGAATAAACCAGCGTTCAATATGATACATTATAATACACCTTGGGGAGGCATGGCTCAGCATGGTAGAGCGTCGTCTTGTAGCCTGAGGGTTGCCAGTTCGATCCTTGGCCAAGTCGAGTTCATGTCGAGGTGTCCTTAGGCAAGACACCGAACCCCTAATTGCTCCTGATGGGTCATGGTTGAATGCCTTGCATGGCAGCTTCCGCCATCAGTGCGTGAATGTGAGTATATAATATATATATAAGTACAGAGCATTTACCATTTTATTAATACAAAAAATCTTTTAAATATTTGTATAGAACAGCCTGCCTCCCTTTGAAGGGACCTCTGAGAGATTTCTGTTTGCTGCCCTCATTAATTTCAGAGGAAGTTTGAACAGTCAGTGTAGCAATGTTGTGAACAACCAAACGGTTTTGAAAATGCAGACCTAAGACCCCAGCTAAATATTCTGGGTATTATTCAGCTGAACACACATGTGTTCAATAAATCACCTTATATAATGGTTGTCACATAAAATGCTACTACGTCTGTGGGATTGAAAGCGTGTCCGCTGTGTTAAAGCTGGCCTGATTTCTGGACAGCCACGGAGCCCTTGCCCCCCCACCCACAATCACCATCAGTCTATCTATGGGAGCCATACATGCCAGTGCGTGTCTGAATGCAAGTTTGAGGGTGGCAGCTGCTCATGGATCTCACCTGCACTGGCTGGGCAGAGGCCAGGGACAGATTCGCAGAAATTTTACGGTGACATGTCTGAGGCCGGCGGTGAGCAAAGTATCTGACTTATTACTCTGATAAAGCAGCATTCTATTATGGTCTGGATAGCACTATTAAACAACAGTGAGTTAATCCCTGGTAAGAGGCCTGTTGAAAGCTGAATCACACCCGTGCTCATTGTACTGCCCAGCAGCTAGGCTGAGGTCACATTACGACGTGTGCTCAGAAAGGGAAACAGGAAGCCGATGTCCTCTCTCTTTCCTCCAGTGAAATCTGGAGTGGCTGCACATGTTCAAAAAGCTCCTGAAACCTTTGTCAAAAACATACATTGAACAAATGCTTGAACTCTGCCAAACTCCGCTTTTAAGTCCCTGACATGCACAGCTGGAAGACAAGAGCTGGCTGGGGATGCATGTGCTCTGTGAATGGCTTCAGCATTTAGTTACAGTATTTAAACAAGGACACACAGGGAAAAACAGTATGCAGAGTGAGAGTATGCAGATGTTGTGGGTTTGTATTACTGTATAAATCATGGACAATCTTTGCTTATCTGATAAGAATGCTTTTGTCTTGCGATCGCGTACATTTCATGTAAACTTGTTTTATTTCATGGACTAATTCTTTCTTAACATAATCTTAAATCTTGTTTAAAGCTTCAGTGTGTAAGAATTACTCCCATCTAGTGGTGCACTAATATACTGCAAGCAACCGAGTAGTGCTCTACTGGAGCCTCACTGTTTAAGAGCGTTATTACGACTACGGAAGCCGTGGAGAATCATAAATGTGAAAATGTCAACATCTCTCAGAAGTTCCAGTGTCCCGTCAGGTGATGAGGTACATAACGAAACATAATAATGTTGTTTTTTTTGTCTGACTAGAAGGAGGACAACTACCCCCACTCCCGTTGACAAATCAGCTGAAATAAATGAGGAAACACGAGGGAAAGCTCTTGGAAAATACGTCTGATAAAAGCACATGGTCGCCTGCTGGTATGACGTCTGTGAAGAGTAACAACTGAAAACTGTTGCAACGTAGCTTTTCTACTGCAGGCTAACTAACACATTAGCCGTTTCT
>JBAMHW010000014.1:6493965-6523439 GCA_037177495.1 Rhadinocentrus ornatus | reverse complement strand
CACATATATATATATATATATATATATATATATATAGAGAGAGAGAGAGATATGACACTGATTGTTTTGAAAAAGAGAGCAAAAACAGCTTGTGTAGAATAATTTGGAACACAGTATTAAAAGATTGCAATATTCATAAGTAAAAATGCACATTTCCCTTAACATATACATGTATTGATCTAAATTAAGTATCTCTAAAGTTAAAATCACTATCAGCTACTTTTACTCTTATCTGTGCCTACTGGAGTGCAAAAGCTAGCTCCACACAGTAGACACATTCACGCCCAAGATCCACACAGTTCAGTCACAGTATTCCTTATTTAGTTTAGTTAGTCTCCAAGCTACTGCATTCAGACATTCATTCATTCATTCTCCACCGTCCCGCTGTTATCCACCGACATTTTGGTCACAAGCCTGCTTCTCTAACCTTTAGGCTACCGCTGCTGCCCCAGTCTTAGCGAGCCACAGCGCAGGAATGTGAAAATCAAATAAGAAGTGTTGAGGTATCAGAGAGCTGGCCTGTAGGAGGAGGCGTGTAAAAATGTGCCTCACCAAAGTTCACCCTGTTTTGGCCAAAGATACACTCAGAGATATCCAGCGCCAGAGATTACATCTTTTTCAAAGTAAATAAATGGAATTATGATGTTTTTCTTGGCCGTGCACATTGTTTATAAAATAGCAGAGAGAGCAGTCCGTTCACACTTTAGGTGATAACTACAGTAGGCCTTTGTGAAGTCCACTTGCTGGACCAGGAATGATAGTTTACTTTGGAGGCGGAAATTGAGCTCAACTTTGTGTGCAAAGTTGTTAGGGTTTGTACTTTGTTTACAGAGCATAACCCGTTTGTGACCTGTTACGTGTGTGTGTGTGTGTGTGTGTCTGTGTCTGTGTACATAATCTGTGGTTGGCTTTGTTTGTGTCTTAATGTTTGGACATGTGATAAATTGTACTTTATAATTTGTAAAAGATTTCATGATTAAAAAAATGTGTCTGTTTTATAATTTAATTATTTAAAAAATGCTGAATTGGCAAGACTCTACCTAGAAGATGGATCCATTTCTGAAACAGAATTGAAAAGTTGAGTTGATACAATTAAAAACTGCTTAAGAATATTAACCCAGTTGTGATTCTGAAAATCAACCTTGTAAAACAGTTTGTGATTTTATTTTCAGAGAAGTGGGTCTCTCCTCACCTCAGTCAGATGCTGTCACCACCATCACACTCTTCTTTCCAGGACTCACCCCTGGCATGTCCCCATGACTATTTACTGAGAAAGTCTATGATAAGAACTGACAGGTCAATAAAAGCAGAAATATCATCAGCTTTGTCAACCACCTCACTGATGGCTGCCAAAATATCCCCTGCATCACATTGGCCTCCTTTCCAAACACCACCCTCTGTCTTTTTTAGAAAGGTGCTAATTTTATGATACCAGAATGCTCAAAGCCACAGATATGCTAAGAGTCCAGCGCAAATGCACCAGGTTGGAAAGTGGGTTGCCTGTCTTTGGCGATTCTGGTGCCAGTGATGCAAACATGGGTGCCTGAGCCACATATCACACTACTACTGATTCGTGCTCAGAGCACCTCGACACTATTGCTCAACACCCTCATACATTGAGGTGTTTACTGACAGTCTTCAGACGCGTATTACAGTAGATCAAACAGCCCACTCTAGCAGCATTTTAACTACAGCTACTGTAGTTAAAACACAGGTAATCATTTTCTCGTAGTTCTACATAAGATGCAGTATAAATAAACATGCAGAAAACGTATTTTGATGATTACAACTGAAAACTGAACTTTATCTACTTTTGACAGTGTCCTGTTTTGTTTTAATTATTATTATTATTTTAAAAGTTAATTGAAATAGTACTTTCTATGTCAACAAAAATAGCATCTTCATGTCACATTTCCTTATTTTTTTATTAGAAAATTACAGTGTTTGATATTGATCAACATGTCACAGAAATCTTTGTTAAATTAAGCTTTGATTCACAGATATATCAAGTATTTCAAATTTTTTTCTTATACAAAAATATTCTAACAAAGCAAATAGAAAATGTATTTAGGGTCCTCAAGGACCATATTGTTACATATTACCTAAAACATGTTTGTATAATGGTTACTATTACTGTAAAAACTGCATATTTAACACTGTGGCAGCAAAAGATGAAATGGTAATTAAAGCTAAATCTATTGTTTGTGCAGAGCTCATCTGGTGGCATTGGAAAAAAAAGAGAAAGAAAATTGTGGCCTGGGGTTTATATTGGTGACAAATGAGAATGAAGCTGTAATAAACCAGACAATCTACAGTTTTAACTGATTTAGCTGGCAATTAGCCTAGCCACAGAGAGCAGCTAGCATGCCAGAGCTAATTAACCATTAGTGCTAATAAAAAGTCAGCAGATTTCTGCATCTTTGTGATCAAACCTTCTGTTTATTTGGAGGAACATTTAGTTTATTGGGATTTTTTGATGAAAAAAGTTTTTGTTTGAAGAATTATTTAATTTTACTCACATTTGAGGGTCATATATGTATGAAAACGCTAACTTCACAAAGCCTAACAACGTGTGGTTGGATTAAGCTTTACATTATCTAAGGTGGAATTGACATTTTCAAAGCTCATTAGTTCAGTCCTCAGCCCATGTACAGAGCTTACCATATAGGCCACGTTGACATGAGAGTTTTGATTCCACTTTAATTCAGAATAATAATTAAATCAGCTTTAAAATGACCTTGTAAATACCCACTGAATGAAAATGGCCATTCTGAATTCAACTCAAATCTGAAGTAAGTGGCTGGTTTATTCTGATTTAAAATCAGAATTAAATAATTTTTCAATCATGTATACGTTCATTCTGCTACAAATTAACTTCGGCTGTTCTAAACATACTCGTTCCCTTGTCTTGTTGCCATGACAGTACGGTACTCTCCCCTCCCCAGCTGACCAAAGTGAACGAGTATGCTGGTGTCGAGCTTCTGCTTCAAACTAAAATCAAAATCAAAGCGAAAATTATTCTTATTATGTGGTCTTGTGAGGATTTCATGTTTTACAAGGTAGACAAAACGAAAAGAAAGAAGCAAGTTTTTTTTTCCAGTAGTCATAAAAACATCACGTTGCCCCCTGTCCAATCAGAACCCTTCCCAACCCCCAGATCTTAAATGGAATTGAATAAAGATGATTAAACATGTTTTCCATGTACCCATTTGTAAAATCAACAAAATGAGGTGCAGATATGAAAGACACCACCCAGCTGAAATACATTACTTTGAATGTCAATTAGCATGCATGTGCCATCAGACAACGATATATTGTTGCAGGAAGACAACAAAAGTCCCCTTATTTAAAACCTCAGCTAATAATATTTTGTCCACACAAGACTGAAAAAACACTAAAACTATAGGCTTTTTAGTGCCTTCTAAACTTTCTACACACAAAATCATGATAAGGCAGAGATCTGACCCATGCATGTTTTATTACATGGTAAAACAATATTTGTCAAAATATAAAATCACACACTATAATAAAGGAAAGTTTTGTTTGGTTAAAAACAAGCAGGTTGTATGACTGCATGTGTCCTCCATAGTGGCAGGCCACCAGAAAAAAATTTCCTGTTATATTAGGCAGGCCGGCTGGTAGAGACAACGCTGTTTTGCTGTTGTCCAAACCGTTTGATGTTCTATTTCAGTGCACACTTGAAAGACCTCTCTGTCACATTAATCAGGGCTGTAGTGAATGCCAGGCAGTGTTTTCTGTCAATCCAAAAGCTTTAGCCTACACCAGCAACGATTTATTGGGAAAAAAGTCGCTATATTTGTAGTGGCAACCAGACCCGGTCAGCTGATGCCACTTAATTTTTAGTCCTGTGAATCTAATACTTTTTCCCTGTGCCAAAACTCTGAGCATAGAGAAGCAAGGTCCTCACTTATACACATGGTCATATAGACACTCACACTCAGATGTAAGAGCACACATGCTGACGCACACAAATAAACACACTAGCAGATGCTGTGTCTTACTGTTGGTCACTGCGGAAAATCAGACGATCCATCCATCTGCTTGTGTTATTCCTAGCAACCAGAGTTATGTTGCTACACTAAAGATCTCCCCACATGAACTTGTCAATCAAGCTGTAGTGACTTAATATTTTTATCGTTTTGTTGGTTTTATCGTCCACTTGTCTCGCTAACCTCATTTGAATTTCTCTTCATTGCCAGGATTGTAGCTTCCCTGCCGTCTTTTCATTTATAGCTTGCTCAGTAATAAATGGATCTGAGACAGAGTTGAGAAACTCAACGCTGCAGAAAACTTTATGTCCTTAAGTAATTCATACACTTCCTGAATCCATCAAAACTTTCCATGTGACAAAAAAAGGAAGAAAGTTGTCTGTACAATTTGTATCTCATGGAGGGTAAAGCCCACATCTGTTTGGACAAATGTGTGATTTAGTGTTGTGGGTTCAACTGAGAAAAGCCAGGAAAACTTGATAAACCACCCAAATCCACCATAACCACAGAAAGCCGCCATAAACTAGAGTAATGCCCAAATGAAGTGTGAGAAAAAGGGGGAAAAGAATGACATTGTAATACCTTTAACGACACGGTTTACTCTAGGATAAGTGTCATGTTTCCTCGGAAATATTACAGCGTCCGAAATGTGGGGCGGCATTTGTCTCATTTGGCACGCTGACTTACGCTTTTGGTATTACACTAGAAATAGTTATGCTTGGATTTCAGGCTGTTGTGATTTTTTTTTTTCATTGACTTCTTTTACTTCTATTACAAATAAATAGCAAGTAAGTATACACTTATACTTATGGGGAGATTTCTGAGGAGTAGCAACACATTTTACCCATGACATTTCCCAATACAAAGCTTTTGCTCTTATTTCAAAGACAGAAATTTATCAATTATTACATCTCAGTCATGGACTGGTTTGTATTTTGCTCAAGTTGATTATGGAACAGCATATACAGCTGTAAAATATTGTGATACTCTTAGGCAGTTCATACAAAATCCAGACTGACATACTGGTGGTTTTTTATAATGTGTCTTGCACAATACATCAACTACATGTCAGCATGCTGCCTGCAATAATAAAAACTTATTCCTCAATGGCACTTTAGAAACTTAGAGTTTGTATCAAGATCTCACACCTGTGGACATTTACAAACTTTGATGCAATCAAACTGATTATGGGTGTGACCCGCTCAGGCCAGTGGAACTGACCAATCAGTAAAGACCAGGATATGACCTCTCTGGGCTATGTTTTACTAGAAACATGTTAAACTGTGGAGCCAAATTGTACTAAGTAGGCGTTTCTTGGAAGTTTAAAGGTCCAGTGTGATGTAACTTAGTGAGAAGTATCATAAATTTACCCCAGGTATTTGTTTTTTTCTTTTCTGGGGAACAACACACTTGATACTTGGTTATGAACCCAACAACTGTTATTTTCCACCAAATGAACTTAAATTAAAATTTAATTTTCTGCCCCCAAATTTCCCTACAGTTATTTTAGGGACACTTTTTAAAGATTTACAAGTCTATTTTTTTTCTTATGCTTCTAACTTAATGTAAATGTGTGATTTTATCACATGAAGTCTTTTCATCTTTACACAAGTCGTTTCAATTATGTGGGTGATTTGATCAGTTTGGATTGTTACGCTTTGATGGAAAAATAATAAAGTTGCAACCTGTCCTGCAAAATACCTTTAAATTTGGAAAACCTTTCCTTGCTAGAAAATAATGCACTAAAAAAACCTAATAATGATACATTAAATGAAGATAATCATTCTTAATATGGAATTAAAATAGACTCTTGGAATTTGATGAAAAGAGAGACTAATGAAGTTAATATTTGTAGTATAGCTGAATGACTTGCAAGAAAACTGACGCCGAGTTAAGAATGTCAACACCTGGGAAAGTGATTTTGGGGATGGTCCAGGCTGACCTGCACTGCCCAGTCACACCAGAAGGACTAGTACCTAAACTAATAATGGATACCAACAATGCGACCTTGCTCGCTGATTACACAACCAGTGCATTACACAATCAGGCTCTGGTGGGATGTAATGGAAAAAGGTCTTAGGGTTTCGGGCTACCCAGTTCCCAGTGAATGCATAACCAGTGCATACTTGGTAGCCTCATTTTATTCTTTGTAACTTCACAGGCCCTGAATCTCAGCCGGTTCTATAAAACTTTAAATGTGATGCGGGCAGCAGGTGTGGGCTCCATGACTCTGTAGGGGTTTTAAGATGCCCCTTGGCACCGTGGAGGAGACCTCGGCGGGGTTGCCCTTTAAGGCTGCATGGTCAGTGAGAACGAAGTTCTTCTTGAAGTCTCTACATCTGAACCTGTCACTCTTGCAATCTGGAGGCTTGGTGGGGAGAGTGTGTGTGCGTGGGGGTGGATTTAGATCATTAGTTCTGGGCTGCCTAGGCACACACTCACATGTGTGTGGAGAGTCACTGAGGTCTTTCTGCTAATTATAGGCTGAAAAAAATTAGAGGGAAAAGGGACAGCTGCAAGGTGCTGTGGATGACAGAGGGAAGAAGAGAAGGGAGAAAAGGGGTTTCAATTTCTTGCTAAATCCTCAAGCCCTATCCTTGAATGAAATAACAAAATTCAATCATCTTGGTGTCCTTCTTGCTCTCATATCCCCTCTCAACACAACCCCGTTGCCTTCCTCATCCTCTAAGACAAGAGGTCAGGGGTCAGTCCCAGATGGGATCACTACACGTTTCATGGGACGTCCTAACTTTTCCCTGAACTAATGCCATTTCCTCAGGGAAGCTTAGCCAGCATCAAGAACAGACTCCGAGACCTCCCCAGTGTGAATCAACAATGATCATATCACACACAGACTAACATTTGAGTGTATGCATGAAAACAGAACAGCATATTATCCTTGTAAAACTCTGAAGAACATTGGAACAAGTTGATCTGTCAGTTCAGATGTAGAAAAGGTTATGACAGAAGGAGATGCAATTCACCACAAAGAGCAGAAACCTTCAGGGCTTGATCACAAAATGTCCTAAGTAAGCATTGTGGCTCCAGCAGATGTGTCCTGGCTTCTAAAAGAAATTGGTCATTTGGCTCACATTAATTTGAAGTGCCCAAGATTTTTGATGCTGGTGTGACTTTGCTGAACAAGGTCTCACTGCGTTCTGTTCCCAGGCGCCTGTTCACATCCCAGGGCGCCAAATATTTTTGTCAAAGCTCCTGGTGTCCCTGAAATACTAACACAGTGTCCCTGTCTGCTCTGCAGCACCATAAAGACAAATTAAAGGACATTCTGGCTTTTAAACTGTTGAGTAAATAAAAGAGTACTTAAGAGGTTGCAAAGGGACATCAGGCTCTGTTACAATGCTCAGAATCTATTTTTTCCCCACTTTTTTTTTTCACCAACAGTCTTACTCACTGTTAGGTTAGGTTTAGGCACCAAACCTCCCATCTTGAGGAAAATATAGTGATTTAGTTTAAAATCCATTGCTTTAGTGTTTTCTGGTATGCTGGACAATGATTATATATTTCACTATATTAATCAGAACCATTGAAAATCAAACACTTCCATCTGTGTTGGTTTATACCCAGGGGTCAGTAAAAGTAAAAAACAATGGTATAACACTGGGGTTAAGCCTAGTTGTTCAGAACAAAAATAAAACAAATCACATGACTCATTCCACTTTCACCCCTCCTACCTAGGTCTGGGAATCAAAACTCATTTCCAAATTGGAATCAATAGCAAACAAGGTACCAAAACAACAAAACACACCTTTAACCTGGTCTTGAGAGAGAGACATGTAGGTTCTTGAATCACTCACTGGCTAGGTGCCATAATGAAAGACATTTTAAAAAACTAAAATAAATAAATAAACACACATCTGCCAGGTCCTGTGTAAATGATTACACATCATATAATAACTAGTGATTAAATGAAGAGGTTTCCTATTACAGCAAAAATCAAAATTTTGAGTATGAATGTTCAGCATAAACATATGTTGGTTTTCTAATCATAAGACACTTTTAAACAATTTTGTGAGAATCAATTCAAATCGGAATCAATAAGAATCAAAATTGTTAATATTCAAATTTTAATCCCTACTTCCACCTGCTTCTGCAGACTTTCTTATTCATAAAGCCTCCAAGACTGATCTATGCTGCAAGGTAAAAAATGAAAGATTATCGTGGTCATTGTATGTTTTGAGTCACATGTATGTGCTACTACTTTCTTTAACTAATACTTTATATCACCCCTAGCCCCGTTAGAGATGCTGAAACCATTTGCATTTGGAATTTAAATATCCAAAAACAACTTAAATGAAAAAATTAGAAAAAGAAAACTTCATAGCAGCGCTTGTATGCTTCATCATTTACACACACACACACTGTGGTGCAGTTCAGTTTCTCCACAAAAGCCACACAATCAGAACTCTGTTTCAGCTAGAGTATGTTACTCATCTCCCCCTTCATAATGTGCTAGTGTGCAAAATGTTTCGCCGTGTTGGTGTAATATTGTAAGATCATTATCTTGTTACAGGGGTTTCTGTGAGAACGTCATGAGCTTGCCTTGGGTCAGCTTAACTGTCTTACAGCTGAGACACAGTAGCCAAGTCCAGATTGTTTCCCTCCCAGGCCTGATTGACAGGTGTCCAACAATCCCCCTGGCTTTGCGCCGGAGATCCAAAGAGGCTGAGCAGAGTCTCTGGTGTGGTCAGAGCTGACCTTGCCCGGTTTATCAATGGCATTCATTGCTCACAGGCTGTGTGTGACAGGTGTTCAGCCCCACACCTCTGCCCTGGCCCCCTGAACCTAAATCCTGCTCATTTTTATTGGTCCCTCTGCCTTTCCCCTCACCCGCATTTCCTCCAGAGACATTTAGGAGCTGGGCTCAGGTCTCCTCAGCTCAAATTAAATGCCTGTGGTTAATTAGCTGAGGTTGCTATTACTAGCAGAGGTGGAAACCCTTACAAGCTTACCCAAGCCTGGGAACACTGGGAGTTGTGTGGCCTCCTATGTGAAAACAAGACAACATTTATAGTTTCTCAGTCCAGCCCTAAAAGTTTGGACTGCAACACTTTTTCTAGCTCTCCCCCTCTGACTCCAAAGCATCAGCAGTTCCTGCTGGTTGCATGACTTTTAGAAAAAGAAGCACATCTCCCCCCTAGTGGTTGCCAGAGCACATGCATCCCCCCCATGTGTCATGCTTAGAACTGCATGCTCAGTTTAAAAAGCACTTAATGAGCTGATATGACATTCATAAGCATAAAGATTTGCTGTTTATCTTTATAATATATTAATATATAATATCTGAAAGTTTGATATTTAAATAAATGTGTATGCATATGCACTATGTGTGATCCCCTCTATTTCCTCAATATTTATTTTTTCACATCTTATTACATGTAGGAAATAAGTTTCCATATTTAGGAAAAAATTTAAAAGATCCACTCATATTCAGAACAATAACTTGGCAGAGCTCGTGCATTTACCAGCCAATACTTGCATGTTTACACATGGTTAACGTTCAAATATTGTTGGACTAATAAACATGGACCAATGGATTAATAAAATGTAGTTCAAATTCAGTAAGTAATAGATCTTAGGAAATAAAACTACTGAAAAACTGACATGTCGAAAATGAGCTTTTAACTAAGTTTGAAGCTGGATTGTTTCCTTTTATCTAATATGATCAAACACTGTCTTTTTTTATTTTTTGCCTTTAACCCAACAGAGCAGCACAGAAACGTAAGATTGACAAAAATTTATCTAAAAGGCTGCACTATGTAACTTTATGACCTTAAAAATATGTTTCTGACTTGTTTTGATGGCACAGTGACATTCATCATCTACATGAACATTCCTGCAGCTGTTGTTACTCAGCAGCATCTCAAGAAACCACACACAACTATTTTTTTTCTGGGACGCTGCAGCAATTCACAGCAGCATTTCACTTTATGCCCAGCGTCAGCCAGCAACTCGGTTATCAACACACTGGTCGTTTGCACTGTGGATTCTTTAAAGAAATGTAAGAAAACATCATCTTAGGAAGTGGGGACTGACTTGCAGGACGGAGTTCAGAATACAGGTAGAATGCTAGATGGATGCCAATGTTAGCCATTGTTAGAGGCTGCCTCACTGAGAAAATCTGCCAAAGTTTTGGTGCTTCGTTAATGGTGGAGAACTTCAGTTGTTCAGATTAGCACACATAAAGCTCACAAAGCACCTGGTTATGTTTTGACACAGAATTTTACACTGATTGATTTTTATTTTACTAAATTCACTTTAGTGCTGTCGTGATAAACACTGTTTCTTCATAGAAAGAGTGTCTCCAGTGTATGTTTGGGTTCTCCCCAGGTACTCTGGCTTTCTCCCACAATCCAAAAACATATATCTTAGATTCAGTGGTGGGGGATATGTCCTGAGTTAGCACTGCTCTTATTTAAAGTTAGCCGGGCTCATTCCTCCACAACTGTCAATCAAGTAAAGCAGATATGGAAGAATATATCAATAATAGCAGGTATATTGTTGGTTTATTGGTTATTGCTGGTTCCAAATGATCTGTGCTTTCATTTACTCAATATGTAAAAGGTGCCAATTTCATTATGCTTTTGATCGGATTGCCCTTAGGTTGTTTTACTCTACCTGATCAGTGTGATGGTGTTTGTTTTGTTACAAATAAATACAGATTTGACAAACCTGTGGGTAATCTCTAAGTGGCTTAGTTCATCTTTTATATTCCGTCTGTCGTGGGGGCAGATACATATTTCCAGCTTCTGAAAGGGGAATGAAGCACTGCTGCTCTGTGTGGTGCTGGCTTAGGATGTCAATTTATAATGATCACTGCTGTGCATTTTGCCTGTTTCCAGATGTTTTGTGTGTGTGCACGTGTAGTTAGTGTGTATATATACAAGCCAGGTCTGATGATCCAACTCAGCCTCAGAGCTCCTTTACAAGCCAGAGGCCTCTCTGTTTTCAGAATGTTTAGCCTAAAATCCACCAACCTCGTGGCCTGGAAAGGGGAGGAAAAAACCAAGGGTTTGCTCACTATTTTCTAGTCTTCTCTCATAGTTTCTCTCACCTTTGATAATTCATCACTTTGTCTATTTTTTTCTCTTTTCTTCTTCTAATAATCATTTTCCATGTCTAGTTACAGTTCTTATTCCTACTCTATATTTAGATTTTTATCTCCTATGCTGATTTTTTTTATTTGATTCAAACAGAAAACATGATCATTACACTAATCAGAAGGAGGATTCTCCACTTGAATGAAATGACTATCTCAGCAGGTTCATCACTGTATGCAGTTCTGTGTGTCTATGCGTGTATGTGACACTACTGTTTATATTAGTTTGATCTGAGAACAGTAACTTATCATCAGGTTTTAAATCAGCGTTTCTTACTTCTATCGAAGGAAGATGTTCTACTCTTTTGTGTTTAGTAAAAGAAAAATAAAGTAAATAACTTTCATGCAAATTTTAGAAAGATTTGTCTGCAAAGTCATAGCACAGTCAAATGGAAATGTGTGAATTTAGCACAATGAATGAACATCTGACACATTTATCCTGCGCATCTCTGATACAGGTGTCACTGTTGTTCAGCTGCATGATGTTGATGAATTATTTTACATAACGAGCATTTGTTTTTTCCTTTTGTATTTATTTATTTTTTATTTTTTTGTTAACCTGCCTTCAGCTTTAGATGTCCTATGCTGGCACAAAGCATCCTCTGGGTCAGTCTGAGCAAGTCTGGAAAGTTTTGGATAAAAGATTTGAATGAAAGAGCCAGAAAAAACTGTCAGAGTACTAGTAGGGATGATGATGACGCTCTGCATTTATCTTTGATGCATTTTTTTTTTATCTCACACCCTGAGGTAACTGGTTTTCTTTGGCTTTGCAAAGTTCTTGAAACTATTAAAAGCAACCATTGGATTTAAATCATGAGCCATAGTTTTAATTATTTTCCCTTAATGTAAGTCAAAGAAAAAAAATATATTTTTGTCAGTATATTATACTATTTTTAATACAACAAAATCTAATGTGTAAATTGTTGGGTAACAGAACATTTCATGCTAAACTAGAAAGGCACATGAAGTCAAAGTGTGCTATTTGTGTGCTGACCCGGATGTGCTCGGAGCCTGTATGCCCTTTGAGAAGGCTGTAGATACATCTCTTTGAACTTTTACTGATCGAATTACTTTAAAGGAATATTGGCATCTGATGGTCCTTCCACAAGATCTGAGAAATAACCTTAAATATTCTTCTTTTTGACTAATTGTAGTGGCCCCCTATTAGTTAAACATAAAAATTATTTTTGTTCTTATTCACAACAGGGTCCTGAGTGCTTGTCCCAAGGTTTGTTTAGATAGAGTTAGATAAATGCATTTTCTGTTTGGCAGCTTCGCAGTAGATTGTGTTTATTATTCCTATATGTTAACTTCTGTGGGTCTCAGATGATAATTTTCTTCTCATGAAGATTGAAAAAAATGTTGTGGCCTGGGAGATTTTTTTTCTCATAAATTCTAATATGTACTGTGCAAATTGTCATACATGAAAGCATGTGCCTGTTTAAATCTGAGGGAATTCAAATTCGTAGACACAAAAAAAAGGCAAAGACAAAATCATTTCCTCAGAGGAATAAGCCACATTTTCACTCATTTACAATATTGACCTACATGAAAAAAACAAATACTTCACACATCACAAAGCAGGATGTTCTGAGTTATTTAGTAAATTCTTCCCTCATATAGAACGACTTTGTCCAGTTAATTAAGCCAGAATTGAATATTAGAGGAGCTCTCACCTGAGCCTGTTATCGATAAAGTATCTCAAATCTTAAAGCTTACATCTTAAATATCACAGAAACTGTGATTAATATGTACTATTTGCTTTGCAGTTTTATACATTTTATTTTCTTTGAGCATAAGATGACCTGATTGGCCCCTACAGAAAAGATTTTTTAGGCCTCCTGATCTCAGCCTGCCATCTTGCATCAAAATGCCCCCTAATGAAATGTGTACACAGGTGTAATGCATTTCAGCACCTATATGGTGCAACATATACTTTCAACACATTATATGCATTAATAAATTAGAAGAGAATAGTTTAAATGAAAGATAATGACATCGTATGAAATGTAAGACTGCTTTCTTGCAGCTTGATTTTAGTTTTGCATGAAATAATGAAACAGATTTTTCTGTGAGCAACAGAAAACGTTATTTATATGCAGTATACATAAATATTTTATTTGGGTTCTCTTCACAAGTAATAATAAGTAGGATTATGAATAACAAAGACATTAACTTCATCTTCCAAACATGTCTTCACCTCACGAGGCTTTGTTGTGCTTTCACCTTTTTTATTTATAGGCCTGGTTATATTATCAGAACCTGGAAAGAGTGAACAGATGATTCATTTATTGGTTTATATTAGTCATAAAACACTAAACCAAAAGAGAAGAAAGGATTTTAATCTGTTTCACAGCCATCTTTTAACTTTCTTTTCACATATTCCACTTTCTGCCTTGCAAAATCCCACAATAATAATGCAATGTGTTTTGCATGCACGTTGGTCCACTAGCGTTCTTGAATGTGCATGGATGCTACAGGTTGCACATCTGCAAGCATTGTCATGAACTGTGAGAGAATAGTAGAAGTGCTGAGCTCTCCCCAGCTAATTAGAGACTCGGCTGGGAGGGTAATGGAGTTATATTGTGTGTGCAAAAGATGGCCTTTTACCAAAAAACCACTTGCTCCCACACTGACCACCTCAATTAGAAGCACATGTAAGCTTACTGTATGTGTTTATAAGCCTTCTTGTGTGTGTATTTGCACAGTAATAATGTTGACTCATTCTGCAAGGGTTTTCTTATTGAAAAGAAGCAAAGCATTTGCTAATTGAGCTTAAAATAATAAAGACATGTGCATGGCAAAGTGCTGCACTTCCTTTGTTTTCCTGCAATGTCGGTTGCACAGTGTTGCAGAGTGTTTGCAGGATAAAATGTAAATACTAAGACTTTATTGCCTTTACAGATTTAAAATTTATTTAAAATTAATGGTGCTTTTCTCAGTTTAAGATTGCAAATATTACCAAGTGAGCAATGAGACCAACAGCCTTTAAATAGTAAAACTTGACCAGGTTTAAAGGTGCAGCATGTAACAAAATCAAAGGTCAGTGACAGAGAAACTTTAATAAACCAATAAAAACTGTGCTTGTATTAGTATCAAATCGTTTTACTAAAATAAGTGTTTTGTTTAATTCTCTTAGAATGACCATTTCCTGCTACTTGCTGTGGGTCTAAATACACGGCAGCTGCCATATTTATGCCACCATTTTTACTATGGTGACAAATAACTGTGTGTGAAGTGAGAACCAACTGTGTTTTGACGCTGCAGTACCAGCTTTGTTTGATAGGTGCTAGAGTACACTTCTGGATGGGTAACACCTCAAAAGGCACACAGCAGAAGACAGTACACAATTTTGAAGTAGTTACCTGTAATGCAGTCCATGCTTCACCTAAGGCCGCTGGATCCTTTCGCACATGAAAACATGTTTATATCTGGAAGAATTTTGGCCACTGATGGTAACCATCCATTCACAACTGTCCTTGGCATTTCAAGAAATTTCTATGCCCATCTTTACCACTAGATGTCAGTAATTCATACACACTGTACCTTTAATTGAATAATTAAAAGTACAGTCTGAAATGACAAAACATTTTAGTATATTTTACCATTTTTTTGTGTGTGTGTTTCATGTGGTTGGGAACATTTTCAAATATGTGAGATGAATTGTAAGTGGTATGCTGCATCTGCATAATTGACCTTGCATGTTTTCTCAAGCTTTCAGTGCATGCTCGTGTGCGATTGATTTGGGGCACATTCAGCAGCACTGAAGAATAAAATGTGACGGGTCCATCCACATGAGCCTAAATCCAAACTCCATCTGCCTCGTGGCCTCTGTGCACCCCTGATTTCTTTCACCACCATTTCTTCAGATATCCATTTTTAACTTTTCTACACTTTTTAGAGTCTGGCAGTGTGTTTGACTTCTTCCAATTACTGAATTCTTTAGTTTTTACACCTTCTAATTAAGTGGTGTAGATTCACACAAATCAATCTGACTGCAGTTTTGACTGTTTTACAGCCTGGCTGCTGACATCATGTTTTAGATTTTGTTATCATGTTGTTATATGTCCAAGGACTGATGAAAATTAGAGGAAAACCCATGAAAAATCAAACTGTTATACATATCTAAGCTGTAAAGCAAGTATATTTGAATTTAGTAATCACAAGTAAAACGCTAAGCTGGACAAAGTGTCTTCACATTAGCTGCCAAAGCCAAGAGTGAAAGAGCAGATGATTCTTCCAGGGATTAGAAGGCACTAGTTACCCCCATAATCACACACTCACTCATACTAACACATTCTTTCAAGTCAACATTTGCTATAAAGCATTTTGTGCCCCGCACATTCTCTTAAACACAAGGCTGAACACATGCTGTCACACAAACACAACTCAAACTTGAGCGCTTTAAAAGGCAGCCAGGCCGTGAGTCCTGCGAGGCCACATGATGGTTGCAGGGAGATTTGAGAAGGCTTATCTGAGGAGAGACAGAGCAACAGACTGCAGCTGTGCTGAAATGATTTATATAAGCAGAAACACACACTTTTTTTGAAGCCTGTACCCACAGACGTGTGCAAATGTGTGTGAAACACAAGTGCATGTTATTGCAGGAGAATTGCACATGATACAAATACTTAACTGTAAAATTGATTTACACATTTGTCTGTGACGAAACATAATGTAATGTCAATTATTGCCTTTGTTTAGTCACAGTAAGGAATGGGGGCATTTACTGAGTTCTCTTTATGTGCAGATGCTCAGTGTTCAGCATTTTCAAGAACAAGCTACATTGCCTGGCCAGAGTAAAGTCACCGAAAAAAAAGTCACACACTAATATTTCATTGGACTGCTTTTAGCTTTGATAATGGCAGCATGTGCTGTGGCATTGTTTCGATACTCTTCTGCAATGTCACAAGTTTTATTTCCATCCAGTGTTGCGTTATTTTTTCTCCAATACCTTGTTGTGATGACGGAACAGTCCAACCAATGTGCAAGTCTTCTCCAGCACATCCCAAAGATTCTCAATGGGGTTCAGGTCTGAACTCTGTGGGGGCCATTCCATGTGTGAAAATAATGTCTCATGTTCCCTGAACCACGCTTTCACAATCTGAACCCCATGAATCTTAGGATTGTCAGCTTGGAATATGGCTGGGCCGTCAGGAAAAAACCTTCCTAATTCAGTATATTTAGGGATCAGGTGACCTCATTCTTTGGACATCTAAAATTGTTGAACCTAGACCTGACTGCAGCAACCCCAGATCACATACTGACCCCACACTCTTGCACAGTAGGCACTATGATGGGTGCATCACTTCATCCTCCTCTCTTCTCATCCTGAAGCTACCATCACTCTGGAACAGGGTGAATCTGGACTCATCAGACTACATGACCTTCTTCCATTGCTCCAAAGTCCAATCTTTATGCGCCATAGCTAAATGAAGCCCTTTTCTCTGGTTAGCCTAACTGATAATTGTTTTTCTTAGTGCTACACAGCTGTTAAGTCCAAGTCCCTTGAATTCCCTTTGCATTGTTCATGTGAAAATGTTCTTACTTTAACAATTAAACACAGACCTGAGTTCTACAGTTGTTTTTCTTTGATTTATTTATACCAAATGTTTAAGTAATCACCAATCACCATCATCCACGATGTTTTTCCGACCACATTTCTGCCTGGAAGATAATGGCTCCCCATTGTTGGAAAGTTTTTAACCCAGTTATAATAGTTCCTGCAAAGCTTTTAGATGTTTTCCCTGCTTGATGCATGCCAATGATTTGACCCTTTCTAAACAAACTAACATACTTTCCAAGATATATATATATCTTTATATATATTAGAGGTGGGACTCAGTTAAAAAAATGTATCTAATTAATTAGAGATTTTGTAATTAATAAATCTCGATTTATCTCACATTTTAATCACACAATATTTGCCTCAGAAAGCAACCTTTTTTTAAATTTATATGGGTTTAAGTGGATGATTGAATCAATTAACAGCCCTTTTTAGCTATAGGTAGGAGTTGTTCATTTCTGCCATTTTTGCTGTCTGTGGTGCATCCCATGCAGGGGTCTGCCCTCCCATGATAGTTCTTCCATTTCATATTCCTCCAGGTTCCATTTCCTGAAGCATTC
Source organism: Rhadinocentrus ornatus (assembly GCA_037177495.1). Classification (NCBI taxonomy): domain Eukaryota; kingdom Metazoa; phylum Chordata; class Actinopteri; order Atheriniformes; family Melanotaeniidae; genus Rhadinocentrus; species Rhadinocentrus ornatus. Next base: position 6,506,186 of record JBAMHW010000014.1, on the reverse strand, counting down.
ATTCACCGCCTCATTCCTTGGGCATTCTTCCTGATGTATTCATGGAGTTTGGATGTTTCATCTTGGATAGTGGCCCTGATGCTCAATAGTCCTTGACCTCCCTCTTTGTGCTTAACATATAGCCTCTGGCCACTGGATTTCGGGCCGATCCCTCCATGCATGGTAAACAGCTTCCGTGTTTTAACATCTGTGGTTGGAACTTCCTCTTTTGTCCAGCTTATTATCCCAGCAGGGTATCTGATCACTGGCGGGGCATAGTTATTAATTGCCAGGTTTGTGTTCTTGCCATTGAGCTGACCTCTTAGGACTTGCTGTACTATTTGACTGTGGTGGCTTTTCTTGTGGTTTCTTCGTGTTTGCCATTTGCTTGTGGTATGCCAAGGTTCTTGTAGTTCTCCTCAGCATCTGTTATTTGCCACCTTGGGAGTGCAATGCCCTCTGTATGGGCTACCTTTCCTCTCTTTGTTACCATTCAGCCACGTTTCTCCAGTGACATTCTGATGTCCCTGCTGTAGATCTCGGTGATGTGGATCAATGAGAAAATGTCTCGTCACTCTTTAAGCCCATTTACGCTCCACACAGAAGACGGAGCAATACCACCGGAATTTGTGGGGGACGTGCTGAGTAGAATAGTTGACATGTGACCAGGGAAAGAAACAAACCAGAGAAGAAGAAGAGAATCAGGAGGGGAACAAAAAAGAAAAAGATGAAATGAAGACGAGCACAACAAATGTAAAAATTGTGCGAGCTTTTGAAAAAAGACTATATGCGAGTGTTTAGGGTTGGAAATAACTTTATAGCGACACATTACCGCTGCCAAACTATGTCTGAAACTAATGTAGGCTCATGGGTTTGAACTCAGAATTTAGTGCTGCCCACTAGTGGAGGAATTGATATAACAACCATGACAAAGCAAAACACATGGAAGTATTAGAACAAAGACGTATGACAACGTTTGAAATGAGGAGGTGACTGATGGTGGCCCCATTCCTGAGTCGGTAGCCAGTCTTGATGATTCATTGGCTCAGTCTGATACATGGAGTGTTTTATGAGTCAGGAAACAGTTCTTTGTGACATATATATATCTGAACAAAGGATCAGCCCATTCTTTGCACTGTGACAGAAGTATGACAGATAAATGCACAGAAGAGCCCTTTACCACCGAGACTGGAAGGTGTTGTGGAGATGCTAAATCAGTCACACTTATGAGCTTCAGAAGAGGGAAAAGTAACTAACATGACTACTTGGTTTTAAGTTAATCAAAATAAAGCCTTCCCCGCAGCCCTTACGTCACGCTCTAATCTAGCATCTCTGCATTTGTTGCAAATTAGAATAACTAAATGACATGCAGGAAGCAGTATGTATGTTGTGAGATTTATATATCAGCCTGTGTGATGACTCGGACACTACAGGACAATTCTGATTTATGGAATAAGGAGTACAAAATGTAAGTGTGAAATCAGACTCTGTTCTGTAAATGGAAAAATGAATATGATATCCTATGCAACTCATATAAACACAATAATTGGAATATTGTTAATCAAGAAGAGGTCAGTAGTTGGAATGTTATTTCATATTTAAACATAGTCACCATCACCCAGCTGAGTTTAAACACAATCTAGACAAACAGTATCAAGATACAAGATTTCATCAGCTGCCAGTCTGTCGGAGCTGACGTCCTCCTGGCAGAGGGGACTCAGTGAAGCCTCAACTGGATCTCTGAGGATGCTGTCAGCATGCTGAGATCCGTCACATTCACAACACCTTCACACCAACATCTACACTTTCTCAGATACCCAGTGTAATTTTGAGAGGCCTTTCAGCAGTTTGCACTCACATTCTGTCAGACACTTCAGTTTGGTTTATCATGCAAAATAACAAATAGAACCAGAACACATACTGCCATTTATATCCAATGATCTGAAGGAAGAGAGATGAAAATACATCAGCCCTGCTTAGTATTGTTCTGGTTGTGGACAACGATTTTCTGTATTATCTCATCATTTCTCTTTTTTGCTTTAAGCTTTGGCATATGAAAGCTTCTTCTACTGTTTTGCAGTCACTAGTTTTAGTGAAGTTTGTGACTCTAGAATACTGAATGAAGCCCAGTTTTTTCTTTCTCTCTCTCTCTGGCTCAGTGGGTAGAGTGGTCCTCTTGTAGCCTGAGGTTTGCCGCTTCAATCCACGGCCTGTCGAGCTCATGTTGAGATGTCCCTAAGCAAGACACCTAAACCCAAATTGCTCCTGATGAGTCGTGGTTGAACGCCTTGCATGGCAGCTTCCGCCATCAGTGTGTGAATGGGTGAATGTGATGTATAATGTAAAGCGCTTTGGATATCATTCCAGGTACAGAAAAGTGCATTATAAATACAGACCATTTACTTCTCAGGCATTTTCAGAGGCAAATTGCTAATTAGCTACTAGTCCTCTGCAGAAACAGAGTTCTGGAAAAGGACACAGATTTTGTGATTTTTGCCAAAAACTTCACAATCACAATTTAAAGATCACTGAGCTCACATGAGCTAATGAATGCCAGTAGTAGTCTATGACTCATAAAGAGTGTCAGCAATAGTAATTTACCATTTTAATACTGTTATATTGTAATTCCAAACTTATTTTTGGCTGAAGGCATATCTTTATGTTGCTTATTTTTAGTTAGTGCTGTCACCTCTCCACACTTAAATGCTGTTCTCGTCAGTTTCAGAAAAGTAGCACAATTACTACAGAATTGTAAATGAACACAATAGAACATATTTGTAAATTTTATTTTCATTTCAAGCAATATTTTAGCATTTTTCCTATTAGTTTTTGATACTGAAATTTGTTTGAAATTGAGTGTTTAACATGTGATTAGTCTGGTTTAATAATGGATAATGGGATGAAGTCACACAAAGGTGAGTGTTGGATATGTATATATAGTTCCTGGTCTTGGGCAGTGTGGCCTTCAGTTGGCCAGGGTTTGGGTTACATAGGGCTTAAAGTGTAAGTTAATAGAAAGTGCACAGTGGCACAGAGATGAACTGACGCGATGCAGTTTTCTATTTTCACATCTTGAAACCCCCGTCTGGTATGGAGCAAAAGAGTTTTCGCTCTGATGCCATTAGCAGATGCAAGTGTGTTATTACAGAGAGGGGAATTGAACATTCTCCATGTTCTGCGCTATAAATATCTCTGTGACGTTTAGTGTACTCAGTGGGGTTCAGGTGCTAAACCACTTGGATCTTTTCGATCCTTTTGTCTTTATTCATTGTTGATGTCAAAGAACAGTCACTAAGGTGGACTTTTTATATTATGCGAATGTGGGTGATCGGTCGGTGAGAAATGAGTTAAAGATGGAGACGTATCATAAATAAATTTAAAAAGAAAAGTCATGAGGTGGTTGACAAAGCCAGGAATTGTTCTATATTAAACTGTTTAAATTAATTGCTTTCAGCAGCAGGAGGAGAACAAGCTGGTTAGGGTCACCTCCTACACTCCTGACATGCATCAGGTAATTAGGAGGCTGGGTATATCTAGCTGCTGGCTTCAGCAGTTCTTTGCTAGATCATCTTCTCTCCTGCTCAGCCTGAGACTGCTCCTGAAAATCTTCTGCCTGGCCTTTGTCTACCTTGTCTGCCTGATCACATCAGTCTACGCCTGCGTCAGCCTACCCTTCGTCTGCCCTGCCTTCCACCATTTCCTGTATGGAGACCAACTGCCTGCTACCTGTCAGCTGGTGGTTCACCTCCCTGCCCTGAATCTAGAAAGACTAAAGCCACACCGCACAGTGAAGACCTCCTCCTTTGTTCCGCCGTGCTTGCCAGCTGGTTAATTACCAAGTTTTCATCTTATTTTGCATTAACGGTGGTCTGCTCCTTGGATCCGTCATCTCCCATGCATCATGACAAATGTGTTACGACTTGTTCTTTTTCTCTTATTATTTTTTATTTATTTATATATACATGGGATTTTAGTAGTATATCTATCAATCTCAAGTCTTTCACTTAAGCCTAATTTTTGCTCCCTTACCATATGTACATAGGTATGTACATGTCAAACATTGTTTAACCTCATTGCCCACGTACACCCAGCTATACATCCACTAGAGGGCAGTGCAGAGTTTAGAGTTCAATTCCAACTTCAGACATCAGAAAACAACAAACATGCTGACAATGGATGATATCATGAAAATGTACATCCTAGAAAGAGACATCAAAAGAGGCAGCACATTAGACTGCAGTGGTCTATGTAACAGTTAACCACGTTAGCGCTTCTTCTTCTTTGTTCCTTTTGCTGGTTGCCTGTAAGCGATACTGCAGAACACTGTCCCTGTGATTTTTGATGGCACTGCGCTGTTTCCTATGACGGGATACGCATCCACAGACTCTCTGAAAATGCATTGAAATATGCACATAAAGGACACGGAAGAAGGCTGTATGTATGTGTATAGGCATTTAATGTAGAGCACAAATAAAACTTAATTGTTACTGAAGGCATGAAGTCCGAGTTGATAACCGATCATAACCATTGTTTATACATGTGAATAAATTAGCTAAATTTTTCCTCAGCTACAGAACTTTAATTTTTGTATTGCTTGGCTTTTATGAACTTAGTTATTAAAAAATGGATTAATGTGACATAAATTAGCACTATACAGATAAGAAAATAATATTATTATTGATGAAAGCTGAACTAAATGTTACACAATATCTCACTTTAAAGCCCTTAACCAAACTTTGGCAGGTTTTCACAATAAGTTTTTCACTAGTGGCAACTATCTCACATCCTGTCTCTTGTCTGAGCTCTCTTCCACCAGTAAAAGTCAGCTAGATGTTGACCCATGGCTTATCTCTTGTTCTGTCATTTTCTCTCTTTTTTCCTCCAAAAACATCCTCTTGCATTTCTTTACTGAATCAGCCATGGTGAATATCCAAAATGTACAGTGTAGTGCTGTCCAATTGCTGGTGTGTGACATGGGTACTAAAAAGCCAAATGCAGCAGTAATGTGAAGCTCTGGGACTGAAATAAAAGGTATTAAATGCAGTTTATCTGCCTCAGGATGCAGCAGGTCAATGACAGCACCAGGAATGTACATAACTAATGTCAGTGTGCCATCAACAAAGGTCAGTAGTACAGAGTTTTGGAAATCTACAACATTTAGGTATCACACCAGGCCAGTATAGGCAGCAACAACTTCTAAATAAGCATCATGCCAAAGTACAAGCAAAATAATGTTCTGAGCATTATTATTCGACTGATTAACCTCAATATTTTACTCAAAACCTTTCTAGCACATGATCTGAGTGCAATGACATAACTGAAAGACAAATCTGATTCAAAGCAAACATAGCTAGACATAAGGGAATAGGTATAAAGCACTGTTGTTGTGATTTCCAAAGAATCAATACAAAAAGCAATAGTGAGCAAGTAAACCCCCCATTTGCTATGCACATGCTGAGAATGGAGTTTTATTTATTTTATTTTTTTTAAACACTTGGAAAGCATTTTAAAAAAATATCTATTTAGCCTTTTTAAAAAGGACAGGTGGCGTTGACCAGTTTTCTTTAACCATTGTTTTAACATCTTTGTCACATGGGGTGCTGCGGGGTGCAGACAAACATATCACAAATTCACAGAACAGAATGTGAAAGTCAATATAACACATCGACTTGATGTCATATGTGAATTCCTCCCATCTGGTGCTCCAAGTAATTAAACACTACAATCTGCCAAGAAGAATTTTAATATTGAGTAGATGCTGATGGAGTGACGGAGCTGAAAATAGAAAAAAAGAAAGTTGAGACGATTTATTATTCAGAGCAAATGTTTACAATGAATTATGACAAAATGTACTTTCTGACATTTTTTAGACTGTGTAAAATATTTTATTAGTTTTAAAAAGATTGTTGGACCCAGAAAGATGCAGGTTACATAATATACCTTCGGTCCCGTCGTGGTCCTGATACAGCATTCTCCCAGATGTCACTTCTTCAAAGTGATGCCACGAAAGACTGACTGATAATTTAACATGGCTAACCTTACAACTAATCCCCTCTTGAAAATGAGATTAAGGCTTCTCCTTGCATTTCACCAGGTATGCACATATTCACTATATGTCCTTTTCCAAGAATATCCTCTAGCAGATCATTCCCAAATTAAATGTGACTTTTGGCTGTTGTGAAGGACACTCTATATGAGGTGCACCATTAGAGTTTGAGCTCAAGTAAGCATAACTGTGTATGTGTCTGTACACCATGTGTGTGTATATGTGTTTTCTGATTAGCTGTCTTGGTACAATTACCAGTGGGGGTCAGACGGCAAGTAGCAAAATGTAGCACATACATGGTGCACTTTTTTTCTTGGCGATTCGGACACAAAGCTGCCTATTTTTCCCTCGCTGCAGACCACATGACTACCAGCCGTCACCACGGCAACCACAACGCGTCAAGATGTCATTCCAAATCCAATCCAAAGTTGTGTGTAAATATTTTTTTATTTTTTATGCCTTATGTTGTATTTTATTCTTTGTTGAATATCTATTAAATATAAAATGTTTCTTTGCCTCCTTGCGCCATGTTGAGCTTCTGCCCGCAATGCATTGTGATCTATATTGACCCGTCTAGTGACCATCTATGCTTACCACTTTTCAAGATGCATTGTGGGTAATTTTGAGTGCCCTACTTTTTTCTCTCTGGACATTCGGACACCTCTACAAAATGGCGTGACCCCTATATAGGGCACTATGTAGGGAGTAGGGTGCACATTCGGACACAGCCACTGAGTCAGTTGCCCAGAATGTGAAAAAATCCATAGACGCACTGATTCATAGCGCTAAACCCCTGATTAGAACTAATTACCTTTGCATGACAGTCATAAATCTTACAATAAATCATATCTGTCTATGCTGTAAATCAGAGCAAAGCAGCACACTTTAAACTTAGACGGGGGAGTGGCTCTACCAGTGGGAAGAGTGTGAGAGCGCTGCTTAGTGGGGAGTGAGCAAATGAGTTATTCTTTTATTTTTTGATTAGGAGCTGGCTACTGAGATAAATTTCATCCCAGAATATAGCAGGCAGGGACGTCGTGACTGGCAGGGAAAGAGAGAGTTGAGTTGAAATTAGAGACATTGTTTTTTCTGTTAATACTTGATGTATTTATGCAAATACAGTCTGAACTGCAGTAACATGCTGTCGAGCCTCTTCATTGCAGTTAGATAGCTAGTGGTGGCAGAGACGAGTTTGTGAACTAGTTAAGTTCTAGTTAGGGATCATAAGTCAGTAAAATGATTCTTTAGTTTTGAACAACTTGTTCAGGACTCTCACATCACTATGCAGCATTAAAAAGATGTCCTGCAAAATGCAGAAATACTGCCAGCTATACATGACTACCAGAACGGCTCTCAGCATGTCCACCACCAGTCAAAAGTTTAGGCACACTTTCTCACTGGATGTCCAAAAGTGTGTTCAAACTTTTGACTGGTAGTGTACCTTCTGAGAAGACTAATGTTTAATTTCAGTTTTAAAAAAGGTAAAAACCTTTTTAACTTTCTTCACCCATCCTCAATCTTTCCACTCAGTCTTATGATACTCTTGTAACTTGCTAATTACAAATTATTCTGAAGCTTGTTACATATTTCGCAAGAAGCAAGAACTTTGTAAGTTGTTCCCGAAGCCACAAAAACAATAATTTGGTCTGGTCAATTCATGCTCAATGGGAAGCTTCGTCCACGACGGAGCAGGGTTTAGTGCAGGGGTGTCCTTGTACTTAACGTGAGATTGAGGCCTGTTTTTTTTTTATTTTTTTGAGCAGACAGAAGGAAACAAAAGAGTTTCCATAATCCAGGATATCACGTTTTTTTCTCTTGGTGTCAAAATGTTAAAAAAAATTATTAAATCCTTTCTGCCGCTACTTTCAAAAAGACCACTGCTATTTCTAAAGATTTGAGGCTTTCATTTTGGTCTGTAAATATCACAGCCAACAGCCACTGGACCTAAATTCACCTTTTAAACCTGTTTTATAGAGCCCTGCTAAAATGGAGGGCCCCCTCGTAGCCTGGTCTCCCTGCAGATGTTCTGAATTACCTCACTGTACGGCTTAGGGGTCCCTTGGGATTCAGAGCAAGCATGAGTTGTGCACAAGTTTTGTGTGGTCCAAACCTTTTCCCGTTATTCCTCTCAATCTCTCAACTCAGACATCATTCCTCCCTTCCTTGTTAGAAAAAGAGGGGATTTGCTCATCAACTCATATCTCACTGTATATTCTTTTCCTCCTTTCCCGTCTCTCCTGCTGCTATATTCCAAATTTTGATCTTCCTACTCTTAAATCTTTCCTTTCACTCTTGTTCAGTTTTATGTTTATGTTCAGTCTTTATTCACTTTGACATATTGTGCTTTTTAAAAAGGATGAGGGGTAGAAATTTGATAGGGCACCTTCCTATGGCTCATTCCCATGAAAGCGCCTTTGATGACAGAGATATACTCATAAAAAGGAACGTGAGCATCGCAGGCTTTTGTACTGTTTGCAGTTTGCCCTTTTCTTAACAAATGTCAAAAGATATTTTTGGTATCCATATAAGTTAATTCATGACATCATTTTAGAAGGAATCCTAAATTTGCTTAAAATCTTGTTTAAGAGCAAAACTGTTTTCACAATTTTTAATATGTATGATTTTGTTAGAAAATTATTTGTCTCTGCTCTTTAGGGTGTTTATGCAAGTCTCTATGTCACCTATCTTATGCCCTGTCTAGGGGTTAGGAGCCCAACACAAAAGGATTTCCCATCCCGGCTCTCAAATCAGGATCAAACAACTTTCTGATAATAAAAAATTTAGTCACAAGAAGCAAACCAATTAATAAGTTTGTAAAGCAAGATTGTCAGGGTGAACAAAATCAACTAGCCCAACCAAGAAAGTGTGACCTAAACCCTATGTGAACAGAACACATTTACTAACCCTAACTCTCTACGCCACATAAAAAGGAGAAAAATAGAAAAATGGCGGATCGCCGCCCCTACAGCTTCTGAAAGAGAAATGTCTATTCACAAATTAACAGAAATACTAACACAGAGTAACTGATTGAGATCAGTAGCTTGAATCACACACGCAAGAAAAAACCTGAGTTTCAGGGCCAAGCGGGCTGATCACTGCTGCTATCTAAAATGCTGCCACCGGAGCACAGGAACACCCGGTCTTTTCAAGGCTGCAGGTGCTGGCAGGAACCAATCTGGAGATGATTGGTGTTAAGCAGGAGCCAATCAGTAGATGACACACACCCTAGGACAGCCAACCGCATTTGGATCTGTGGACACTCTTAAAGATCGAATGGAAGAAAAGATGAAGTATGTGTTTACAGGCCTTCACCTCAAATTGTAATATCTATCTAAACATGGGTGCCATTTCCATATCCAGTTTGTGTAAAAAAAATGATCTTGTAGGATTAATGAGAATCCATGTTCTGTGAATGTACTTCTTAACTTACATGAGCATTATTATGTGCCCTGTCATCTGTGTGACTGATACTATATGGTTGTGCGTGTACGTTTTTAGTTTTCTTTTGATAAATGGGTGAATATTTGCACCTGAGGCTGTGTAAAAGGTTAGTATGTGCATGTCGATAGTAAACTCTGGGGGTCAACAAGAAGTCGACTGGTTGTCTCCTCTAAAATGGATTTGCATCTGAAACTCCAAGGCCGGGACTAATGTTTTTCTCTCTGGCTGTGTCCCCGGGGGGGGCAGGGAGATAAGGTTGTCATATTTCACCTGTCAAACACTTGAAAGGGAGCAGTGAGAGCCGGCTAGAGAATCATGTGAGCCAGCGAATCTCCTGAGGATGCAGCTGCCATTCACAAGCACCGTAACTGAAAACTAAAACATAAGGCCTTGTGGGATGATGCAAAGATGTCTCCTCTTCTAAAACAATACTTGTAAGTGAGTTACTGTGACTCTTTTAAAAGCACGGGGTTTTTGCATTTCAAGGAACAATTGATCCACAATTTATGTACTTCATGGCACAATGTTTGTGTTTCAGAGATGCTGAACCCCCCCACCCACACACGTCACATATTTTGAACAAGAAAAGCCATTAGCACCTAAGCCTCAGGTAACAGTGGAGGAGTGTGTATTCCATCATGCTTTGCTCACCTGTACATATTAACACAGAACCATACTAATACATGTATATTCATAAGGAACTGAAAGTGGAGATTTCCATGAGGAAAACAATTTTCCAAATTTCTTGTATTGCTCAAAATGTGCATCTGCCAAATGTGTAAGAACGGGAAGATAAAGAAGTTGAAGCTACTGAGCATTCCTAAAAAAAAAAGAAGAAAAAAAAATCAGTCCGGAAGTGATAAATGAAAATAGAGGAGGAGGAGGAAAAGAAGAGTAGTAGAAAGACATAAAAACAGAGCGGAAACAACACTGTAAAGGGAAAAGGAACTATGTAATAATTTTAGATGTCTACCTGGGGAGTTTGACGTAACGACTTCCACAGATGATCCCATTCTCTTCATCCTACCCCCTCCCATCTTGCTGTATCCTATTCAATCTCCCCACCCCACTACCACCCTACCTCTCTTCCAATCCCTTGGTGCCCCTCCATGAGAACTGATGATGTCAGATCCAGTATTTCACAGCTAGAAGCGGGCGATGACATGGACAATTTGGCCCGTGAGTTCTCTCTAGCCTTGGACATGGTGTTACGATTACATGCTCCACTGCAGGTCCGACATACCAGGGAAGAAGGGGTGATGGTGTGTAAGTGTGTGCTGGAGTTGTGGGTGTAGAGCTTTTAAATAACTTTCATGGAGTTCAGTTCAATGGTTCTCTCTCCTCGTAAAACAACATTGATAAATAACTAAGAATACTGTTATGATAGAAGCAGATTTCTGGAAAAGTGCTTATTTTGTCCATGAACAGCAGTCTTGTACCTTCACCGCCAGCTCAAGAAACCTTCCTCAGAAAATACATTTCTGGAGTGTTTTGGAACATACAATACATCACTCTGAAACTGCTTCTAATCTGCTGTCCAAGGCCAGAATAATTAATCTTGCAGTCCTTTTTGGTTTTTACTATCAGTTTGAGTTTCATGGTCACATCAGGTGAAAACATGAGCCGGTTTACAATTACTCAGTAGAAGCTCATACTAAGAGCAGAGGGTTGTTGAAACCTCAGGGTTTGCTCTTGGGAAGTAGCTAGAGAACGGAGAAATCCAGCCTCCACTCAGCATCTGAGCCAAGAAAACCGCAGGAAACCCTGAGTGAGATATCTGATATGGAACATCAGTGTGTGATGAGAGAAGCTGTCTTTTTGGATGTAAAAACAACTCCAAGCAGAGAGAACAGTCATCCTAGCCTCAGATGATTACTTAGCAGATATGGTAGTCAATAAGGCACAGAGAGGATTCCCCGCAGCAGTTCCAGCACTTAATCTTCTCTCTGCTCATCTTAATAGTTGGGAAATTTTTCAGTCCGTGTCATCAAAACCTAACTGAATACGAAACCTAACTGCACCAAATCCAAAACATAACATAACCAGAAGTAGCACTGCTAAATAATAATCTAACAAATAAAACCACAAACACATTTTTGGGTGCACTACCCCTTTAATGTTGCATGTGTTCGAAATTAACTTTTTGACTCACCGGCCAAGTTGGCCGGTAGATGAAAAAATCCACTGGCCAAACATATTTTTTACCGGCCAAAATATTTAATTATTTTATACACACATACCTCTAGGCACATTATTTCTATAATACTGTGTTGTGTTTTAGCTAAACTGAAAGTGGAAATCACAGCAACATTAAACAAAAGCAACAAGAAAAATGGTTTTATTTAATAAAGTGTTAATGTCTGAATTCATTAAGTAAAACCTAATCAGACTCTTCCCTCTCTACTCTTGGTGCTTTTGATGGACCGAGCAGTGAAGGACAGTAAGGCACAGATTTAAAGTTAAAAAATAAGTTTTTTTTTTATTTTAACCCGAAAAAAGTTGTCCAAAACAATTAACAATGACCAATCTGCCACATAAAAGAGGTCAACATAACAGAACTCTATTTAAATAACTTTAACAACAAAAATAATTGAAACAAACAAATGAAACAAACTGACCTATCAATTGAGACAAAATGGCAGACTTATATAGAGACTGGTCAGTCCAAACAAAAGGAAAAAAAAGGGGTAACACACAAAAACCTAACTAAGCTGACAAAGGAAAACCCAATTTCCCCCCTTGTTGATGCTGGTAT
>JBAMHW010000014.1:6458407-6477334 GCA_037177495.1 Rhadinocentrus ornatus | reverse complement strand
ATGCTCGGTATAGTGTGTGAATGACTTAAATTTCACATGTGTCTGTGAAAGGGTAATTCTGAATAATGTCTCAAACGGCCCCTCATACCTTGCAGTCCGATCCATTCGAGACAGTTAGCAGTGAACATAACTGTTTACAAAGTTCTGGTGAAGTGATAAAACAGCTGTTGTTTTGACACATCAGTTTGATGTTACTTTACATTCATTAAATAACTGACGTTAGTGTTATCAATAGGAAAACAGCTAGTTAACTGTTTGTGCTCACTGGTTAAAATATCCATCTATTCTCTGCACTGCTTTTTCCCAGTTGGGGTTGGTATCGCACCAATTAGCAGACGAGTGGCAGGGTACACACTTTCAATAAAGGAAAAAAAGTTATTATCTTCTTTTGTCTTTTCTATTTTTTTTCCCCTTCTCACTTTGCTTTGCTCGTTTTTCTTTCCTGACCCATGTCTTGTAAATCTTGTCTGTCCTCTCCTCAATTTCTCTCTTTATTTTTTATTTACTTTTCTATTTTCTCTTCTCTATGCTATTATTATTTTTTTAGTCTCATTGCCTCTTTCATTTCTTTTCTTCTGCTTCCCTGTTTACGCACTTGTTTCTTCACTCTTCTGTGTTTCTTCTTCTCATCTATTTCTTACCAGAGGATTCCACAAAGGGGCACTTTTCAATTTGGTCCCACAAGGGCCACAGTCCTGCAGGTTTTTCAAGGTCACCTGTCTCGAAATACCTGCCTTAAATTAATACGCAATTGTGCAGACTATTGGTTTATTTTAACTTATGTCAGGTGCGTTGGAGCAGAGAAACATTGAAGACCAATAGGACTGCAGCTCTCGTGGGACCCAATTAAGTATCCCTGGTGTGATTGATTAATAAACATGGCAGCAATAGAGGATATTAGCATTTTGTTAATTTTGAGATCACAGCAGATCCTCAGTTGATCCTCAGACCTTACAACAGGTTAGACATGTCCCTACACGATCATCTTGTGGCTGAATTTGTGTGGTAACCACCATTTCTAAAAGCAATAACCAGTGGATCAAGTTGATGAGAGGCTGATCGAATTATTTATTCATTTTCTTCCACAAACCAATAAAGACACTGAACCATACTGGAGGCATTGTTGTTTTAAAACAGAAAATACCAACCGAACTGAAGTTAATCATCAAAATAACTCCGACCAGGTGAGTTTACCGGCCGATACCACCCCTGCTGCCACCTTCAGATTAGAATAAGAAACTGTAACATGACACCAAAATGACGCAAACCCCCTACGTTTAAGTGTGAAAGCAAACTCAACAGCGTCAGCTACGCCGTAGCCGCCTTTAGATTTCATCATATAGTATAAAAAAGAAGCTGCCATCAGATTAAAACAGCTAACAGGGATCCAAAACCAAAAATGACCACGTACAACAAAGACAAAACTGAAGTGTCCATCTGAAGGGGAGCATACTGCACCACAGGGTGCAGCCAATTCACATGCCTACAGAAGTCCACAGAAATTCATTTAATATTACTCTAGGTTTTTTTGCATTTGCCTGAAAACAGAACAACAGTCTTACCACTGCGTGTGCAGTCCCTCCCACAGGGAGTAAAGAAAGAGCAATGGGCCAGAAAAACTGCAAAAGAGTAAAATGCCACTCGGCACCCGGTACGATCAGAAACCGAGACAATCAAGGACCCACTCACAGAGGTGAAACTGCTTGCCACAGGCAATTCCAACATGACTGTGATAGCCAGCGGTCCACCATGCTGCAAAGTAATAAAGCAGGTGTGAAGACCCAGAGACTTCCAAAGCCCCAGCAGATAACAACGAAGTCATGGCAATTATGATTGACAATTGTCAGGCTACACCAGCCACACGTGCGGCATGCAGCAGACCAACCAAAGATGCATGAACAACAAAGGATGTATGCTGAGAGACAAACACCTGCCCAGATATAAAGCCATTCTGCTCTGCCCAGCAGTTAGTGCCACATGAGTCACACCAGGGGGATGCAAAATGGGAGTGAGGAAATCCTACTCCACCACACCTTTGCCCACAATACTCTTTTGTTAAAGAAACCTTTGTTTTGGCCTGAAAATCATACTTTGAGTTCTTCCTCTTCGTGGAAAGATTCAAATGGACTCTGCTGATCCACCTAGAATGCCTCGGCTCAAGTCTCCAGTGCCACACCCTGCTTCGCTACTTGTATTGCACCAGTCTCCATGACATCAGCCTGTGTCTCCTGTGTCCTGTCAAGCACTTCATGGTCCCCTGCTGGCACCTAGCTTCTCTCAAGCACTTCATGGTCCCAAGCCAGCACCTAGCTCCTGTCAAGTGCTTTACAGTGCCACGCCGGTGTCGAGCTCCTGTCAAGCACTTCATCATCCCATGCCAGCACCCAGTTTCACGCCACCTGCATCCCATCCCTGATCCATGTCTTTTCTCCGTCTCATTTGGTTCTTGTTCCCGAGGGCATCCCAGAAGGGGATGCTCCTCCGCCTCTGGTTTATGGTTTAAAGGAGCTCACTCCTCCTCTACATTTGGTTCCTGTCTCCAGGGAAGTTGCTCCTCTTCTGCCATTGGTTTCTGCTACCAGGGAGGTCGCTCTTTCTTTGCCTTTGGTTCCTGTCTCTGGGGAGGTTGCTCCTCTTTCGCCTCTGTTTCCTGTGCTCGTAGGGGGTCGCTCCTCCTCCACCTCTGGCTCCTATTTCCAAGGGGTCCCCGAGCAGGATAATGCTTCTTCGCCTCTGGCTTTGGTTCCTGCCTCAGAGAGAGACACTCCTCTTTTCCCTCTGGTTCCTGTTCCCAAGGGGCCCCCGAGAGGGATGCTCATGCTTCGGCTTTGATTCGAGGTCCTGCCTCTGAGCGGACCCTGCTAGGCTCAAACTAAGTTCCAGTTTAAGTACCTGAGATCATGATCTCCCCTCTTTTGCCCCTGCATCTCTGACCATCCACATGTGGGGTCCTTGCCTTCTTGGCTACTCTTGAGTTTCCTGTCATGCAGCCTCCTGTCCACTCGGCATTCATGCCGTCCTCCAGACATCTGCCTGCTGTCCATTTGGCCCCTGGGCCATCGTCCAGATGACCAGTTCTTTTCTGTTCGGCCCCTGGGCCATCCTCCAGAGCCCAGTCTCCTGTCGTCACGGCATCCCGCTGGCCTCCTGAGATCCAGTCCCTGGGTCAGCCCTGTCTGCTGTCGGCTTGGCTTCCTTAGACAAGCCTGCCAGCTACCCCCCAGAAATACAGTTTCTGGATTACTGTGTTTTGTTCTGGTCAGCTTTTCTTACAGAGATAATATTAAATTTGGATTTTTAATATGGCACGAGTAATAACTTTTTTGTTTATGTTATGTTTATGTAAGAACACGTTCATTCTAGAGATCAATCTCTTTGCATTAATACACTATTTTTGACAGCCTTATTAAAAAGTATCCGTATCAACGATACAAGTCTTTACTACAGTATTTACTTAGTTTCAGCTTAATACAAATCTTCTATTGCACGCACACACACACACACACCCAGGCCTCGGTTTACTCTCCCTTGCACTCCTCTGCCTTTGGTTCCTGTCTTTAGGGAAGTCACTCCTTCTCCACCTCTGGTTCCAGTGCCTAAAGAGTCCACTAACCTTAACCTTCGAGTATGTACAGTACTGAGGATATATCAAATGGCATTGGAAAAACTTAGCTTTTTATGTTAAACACAGTTATCTGAATTTTAATAGTACGCAATGAATAAGGGGCAGATTTAGGATAGATTGGGTGAAAGTAGTAATGGAAGATGGTTATGAAGTCATTTGACAATGCATCATTGAGAGACATCACATTGTCAACAGATAAAGTGTAATTCAGTTGTGACTCCAAAAAAGATAAACAACTCCTTTTTTCATGTCATCTTAATCTGTCCTTCCTTCTCCATCACCATTCATCCTTTGTTTTCCCTTTTCCTCTGTTCTTTTTCATCTCCTTGAAGTTTCAGTCTTTAGTGACGTTTGTTGCCAACACCTGCTGAATCAAATTCCTGTCTAGAATTACACCAGATGGGAACCACTCTTTTTAAAATACTGATTAATGTTTAGGCTGCAAAACGGTCCAGCTGTTTTTATTTGAGAACTGCTGGCTAATTAGGCATCCTTACTAACATCTGTAGCATTGCAGCAGATCGTTCAGATTTTATTTGCATAGATTCATCAAAATTTCCCTGCATGCCAGTTTCCAAAACACTGATTAGAAATTTCTATTTCACCTAAACTTATTTCACAGTTTATTGTTCAAAGGTTTCACGGTGCAGTGTTTTGTCCAAAAATGGGAAGTGTGTGATTCCGCTAGAAATAAGTGAGAATTTAAAGATTGTAACTTTTATAACTGATTCTATAAAAACACTACAAATGATGTAACATGTAAAGGCCGCAGAGGACAGTTTGGTGACAGAAACACAGAAAGCACTTTTCTTCATTTGCTTCAGGCTGTCATTCAGTTACATTAGAAAAACAGTTCCAGTTTTCAGAGTGGAGCTGAGCTATAACTATGATAGATTGTCCTCAAGAGTACATGTCTATGTATGTAGCTGCAACAGCAGTGTCTTGTGTTCTGTTCTTGAGGTATGTGTTTCAGTCCCAAAGCTCCTTGTGTGTTTCTGTGCATGTTACTCATGCATTGAACAGTCTAACAACTTTTCTCCATAATAGCAAAGTCAAGGCAGGTTTTTGGAAGGCATTGTTTAATTATTAGAAATAAAAGACTTTTGTTGGTTCAAACACTACTATGACAGTCTCCTTGGTGCAGGTGCATCCTGCTTTAGTCTGTGTTGCTTAAGATGCTTTTACATGCCAACTGGAATTCATTCTATATAATTGGAAAAGGAACACACCATATAAGGTTGATGGTGCATGTCAGACTAAAAACATGCAGGCAAAGAGGGTGGGATAACTGTAAATAGACCTGCAAGAGAGGATAGTGTTAAAGGCACAGCTCTGGGGAAGCCTTTTCTAAGTCATATGGCCCAGCAGTATCCATTACTAAGTTCCTCCAGGATTTTGTTTTTTGTTTTTTTATCCTGATTGCTGCAACTTAAAATGCTTGATGTTGCTGTGGATGGTTAGCTTAGATTCTGATTCGTTCAGTATTTACAGCACATATGGATTATATAGACTCATCATGGTAATTTTCTTCATCTCTTTGCACATTTCAGGCTGTGTTTTGGGGTAGAAAAATGTTTGTTAGTTGTATGTGGTACAAAACAGTTTAACTTCACTTTCATGATCAGCACTGAAAAAGTATTTTCAGACTCCGGGGAGGGGTGGCTGCAGCAACAAGCCCTCGGCCGGGAGTCAAACCTGATTCGGCTGCTTCAAGGGACTTTGGTCTTTGTATATGAGATCAACCAGTTGAGCAAAACCCCATACTACACTGGTAAAGTGTGATGCACGTTTTTTTTACAGTGATTTCAGATGATGGATGCAACTCATTTCGCGCACACACGTCTGCACGTTAATAATCAGAAACATGGAAGTAAATTTGTTGACCTACATATATCAGGTTAGACTGCGATTTGCTGAAAATCTGCTGTGATTGGACAAAAATTGCAAGGACATGCAGAATTCACAAGGATTAGTTGATTGACTGATTACTTCACAAATTGGAGCACCAGTCTTAAACGAGGCCATTCAGCCAAACTGAACAATGAGAGGCCAGAAACCTTGATTAGAAATAAGATAGGATCAATTAGTGGTCAGACACATACTTACAGTCAAGCATGGTGATGGCCGCACCAGCCTGTGGGAATGTTTCTCTGTGACAGAAACTAGGACACCATTCAGGATAGAGAAAGAATAGGTGATTGACCTTTATCAGTGTTTGGAGCAGACAATATTTAAGACCTACAGTGGTGTGAGTGGCCCTCTTTTTGATTTCTTTTTTTTTTTTTTTCATGTTTGTCACACTGAATGTTTCAGATCATCAAACAAATTTAAATATTAGTCAACGACAGCACAAGTAAATACAAAATGCTATTTGTAAATGAAGGTTTTTATTATTAAAGGAGAAATAAAATCCAAATCTACACGACCCTGTGTGCAAAAGTGACCCCTCCCTCCCACTCCCATTAAAACATAACTTAACTGTGGTTTATCACACCCAAGCCTAATTACTGCCACACCTGTTCTCAATCTAGAAATCCCTTAAATAGCACCTGCCTGACAAAGTGAAGTACACCAAAAGATCCTCAAAAGCTAGATATCATGCTGAGATCCAAAGAAATTTAGGAACAAATGAGAAAGAAAGTAATTGACATCTATCAGTCTGGAAAAGTTTATAAAGCCATTTCTATGGCTTTGGGTCAGTGAGAGCCATTTTCCACAAATGGCTAAAAACAAGGAACAGTGGGGAACCTTACCAGGAGTGGCCGGCCGACCAAAATTACTTCAAGAGTGCAGCTACAAGTCATTCAAGAGGTCACAAAAGACCCGCAACAACATCCAAAGAACTGCAGGGCCCACTTGCCTTAGTTAGGTTTATGACTTCACCCTAAGAAAGAGATGGCCTTCCAAGACGAAAACCAATGCTAAACAAAAATAACAATAAGGCTCGTCTCAATTTTGCCAGTAAACATCTGATAATCCCCAAGATCTTTGGGAAAATACTCTGTGGACCAACACGACAAAAGTTAAACTTTTTGGAAGGCGTGTGTCCCATTACATCTGGTGTAAAAGTAACATCACGTTTCAGAAAAAGAACATCATACCAACAGTTAAATATGGTGGTGGTAGTGTGATTGTCTGTGACTGTTCTGCTGCTTCAGGACCTGAAATACTTGCTGTGATTAATTCAACCATGAATTCTGCTGTCTTCCAAAAAATCCTGAAGGATCCGTCCAATGTGGCTGAATTACAGCAATTCTGCAAAGATTAGTGGGCCAGAATTCCTCCACAGCGCTGTAAAAGACTCATTGCAAGATATATCAAAGGCTTGATTGCAGTTGTTGCTGCTAAGGGTGGCCCAACCAGTTGTTAGGTTTAGGGGTCAGTCATTTTTACACACAGGGACTTTTAGTTTTGGATTATTTTTCTCCTTTAATAATATAAACGTTTTTTGGAAAACTGCATTTTGTGCTTACTTGTGCTGTCTTTGACTAATATTTCAATTTGATTCACAATCTGAAACATTTAAGTGTGACAAACATGCAACAAAATAAATTAGGAGGGGGCCAAACACTTTTCACACCATTGTATATGAGCATACTGTTTAAAGTGTCGTTATAAGCGTGAGATTTGGTAATGTTAAAGTTGGGTAAGCATTGCGCTTATTATGGTAATAATGAGTAGAAAGGTATGGATTAGAAACAAGCAGATCTAACAATGGACCTCACAAGTGTAGTAATGTTTTCACGCATAAAAGTAATACACGTATGAGCAGGAATTTCTGTCACTGTGTTTTCCACAACTGTGCTCTGCGTTTAACACTCTCACGCACACACTCTTGCAGTCCCTCAGCGTGCATGATTGTGTGAGCGTCAGTCTCCCGGGCTGGCCCATAACAGTGATGGATGGGCCGTGTGTAGAGGCCGTTATTATGTTATTTGTTATGTGAGCGGGTGTGTGTGACTAGGCCGAGCAGGCCATACACCTGCTGCGTGCCCAGAGAGCCCCAGCGAGCTTGGAGAACAGCTGGACGCATTGATTTAGCAGCTCGCTCTGCAGGCTGCAGGAAAAAATCAAGCAACAGCTAATAAAACGGGCCTTTATAATGGCTGCTCCATTTGCCCTCCAAAACAACTGGCTACATCATGTGTTTTTCTAACGCCCGCCGCCATACAAAATTAAATGCCGTTCTAAGGTGTCACTTCTGGATGCTGTGGAGCTCAGGGCTTAATGTCTGGCTTTAAAGCAGCGATGGTAATCAATGTTGCATGGTGTACGTAGGTTTGCATGCACAGCCACTTTCATAAATGAGACCGGTGACTGTGTGATGTTAACTTTTTGGTTATTTTTATGTTTACTTATAGTTAAATGTGTGTTTGGCTTTTTTTTTTTTACACCAAGATGTTAATGCTACCAATACATTGTTTCTATGTTTCTGTTCAGGTGAAACAAGTGTTAGCTGAATGCAGCAGCTGGTTGCACAAGTTCTGGACATGTGAAGGTGTGCGCATATGTGTGTGAGGCAGCATGCTTTGAAGTGTGTTTATATAGGAATTAGTCAATTTTGTATGAGTCAGCCCTGTTAAGACTGTTCCGTACAGCCATGAGAGCAGCTGTGCTTCAAATCTGTATTTGCAGATAATGCAGTAATTCTAGATTAATGTCATGCCCGCTTAGCCATTTGATACAGAGGAACAGATCAACTAAGCCATCACATTCGGTTACTGATATATTCTGCTACCAAAGATTCCTTTTTTTTTTTATTCTAGCAAATGCACCAGTCCTTTAACATAACTGGAGTAAGCTTTCTCTGTACATGTGCAAGCAAAGATGGCTGTTACTTGTAAACATCTGTGACGGAGAAAAGAAACAGATGTAGAAATCTTTCCAGATTTTGACTACACGTCATGTGGCCTTGAACATCAAGCCATCTGCAGGGTTGATTCAAGTCAGTTGGCTTCAAATGGAAAAATATAATCACTGCTTACAGAACAGCGCAAAAGTCTTAAACCATCTCTCATTTCACTACATTTCAAACGTCTTATTTTTTAAAGTTGTCTTTTTTAAGGCTTTTTGAAGGTCTGCCAATGTTTTCTTTAGACACAATACCATTTTGTTTCTATACTCATTTTTTAGTAAGGTCCTTGTAACTGACCAATTCCTGAAGATTTTTATTTTTTTATGCCAATTAACACTGGCCAATCATTTATAACAAAAAATGATGCCCAACTCAAGGGATATACCAGTCTAGAGTATGTCTTTACACATAAAAAGGAACAAATGAGTGGTGACTAAAAGACTTTTTCCCCAACAACATTGTGTTTCCCATAAAATGAGATGTTTTGTGATTTTTTTTCATATATTTCAGGCTTTCAAGACTTCAAGGCCTCCTATGTATGTTTTGTTTCATAATGCATCATGCATGCAAGCAATCTGGAGCTCTGGTTCTCAATATTGAGTGTTACGGCCTGGCCCTGCTAGGGGATATGAGGCGTAACAAAAAGCACTGCTACTATTAGAATTTATTGTCGCAGGTAGCAATGAGGAACAATACAAATGGTGGTGTATCACACGTGTTGGAGTTTGTGTAACTGCTTAAAGCGCAAAAACCCAATACAACAGCCCTTTTCTAACTCAAAACCAGCCAGTAAAAAGCAAAACCAAGAATAAATAAATGGTTGAACAAAAAAAAATTGGCCTACTAATCTATGATATAAGCAGAAAGTGAAACAGCTCCAATAGCTAAGCTTATTTAACCAAAAATACTATGTGCAATTACAAACTTAAAATCTAGCCCAACACAATCTAGCTTTAACTATAAACCAACAAAATACAATAAAAAGAGAAGCTCAAAAGGGCTTAATGTCTTACTAAACAAAAATAAAGAAAAACAAGCCTCTTAGCCAGCAAAATGAAGAACACAAAGCCAAGCAGTTTTAACGCTGTTGGAAAACCACTAATCTCACTAAACTATCACCACCACTCAAAGCACATGGTCACAATCACCAAAGTTCAGCAAGCCAAGGGCAGACAAAACAGTTGCAAACAAGCAGCATAAAGGTGCAGAAGTCCTTTCCTGGTAGGTGATAGTAGGAGCAGGGATTGGCCCAGGAATTATCCAATCAGGAGGGAGGAAGTGAAGGTGTGTCACTTCCAGCAAATCCTCAGCAGGCAGGAAGCAAGGGTGTGGTAAGGAGACCCAGCTTGTGTACAAATGTCCACCCCCTGTTCACTACATAGGGCTGCACTATAGAGCACACTATATATATAGTGCACTCATTCTCTTGGCGATTCGGACACGAAGCTGCCTATTTTTCCCTACTACTAGCCGTCACCACGACAACCACAACAAGCGTCAAGATGTCATTCCAAATCCAATCCAAAGTTGTTTTTAAATATTTTTATTTTTAATCCTTATGTTGCATTTTATTCTTTGTTATTTATCTATTCAATAAAAAATATTTTTTGGCCTCCTTGCGCCATGTTGAGCTTCTGCCCGTAATGCATTGTGGTCTATATTGACCTGTCTAGTAACCATCTATGCTCACTACTTTTCAAGATGCATTGTGGGTAATTTTGAGTGGCATACTTTTTTCTCTCTGGACATTCGGACACCCCTACAAAATGGCATGATCCTTATATAGGGCACTATGTAGGGAGTAGGGTGCACATTCGGACACAGCCCCAATCTCCGATGGGTCATGGCACACAAGTATTTGCATAAAAAATAAGAGCGTCATTAGGGAAAATGACTGGCAGTCGTAACATAGAGCCATGCTGTTATAAAAACATGAAGAATTTCATTTAACTATTTAGCTTAAATCGGAAAGTACCATGAAAAAGGCATTATCTGACTTTTCATGTATTGCTTAAAAAACTAAATATATATCATTCAGTATTGTTGATGCCTACACTGACCACTGGGACCACTGACCATGCTCACTTACTTACCATGCCAAGTGCACTAATTCAGCTCCATATCATGATGAATGCTGGCATTTCAACTGTTTTCTGATCAGATTACAAGTCAGACAGTCCACCTTCACCTCAGCCCAGAAGAAACAATGTCCTTTTAAAACCAAAGTCCCCAAATTGGGGTACTTCGAGAACAGGTGGCATCACACTGTGCGAAACTTTCACAAAATAATAAGACTTCATCTGAACTGTCTGTACTAAAACCTCTCTAATTTTGCTTTGTTATCAGCGCTGGCCTTCACAGAAAAAATGCCAATATATTGTAATGGGATTTGGTCAGAGTGTAGAGCTACAGCTGCATCATTATAATAGAATAATCAAATTCATTCTAAGAGTGTTTCATTTTTTTTTTTTCGTTCTTTCTTTTAGGCTAGCTTAAAGGTCCCATAATGTGTAAAATTACTTTGTAAAAGTTTTCTAACAGTCATATGTGTCCTCACAGCCTGTGCAGGGAAATAACCACTTCCCCCGATAGTGGATACTACCATTGACCCCCCCAGTAGATAATGAATAAATAAATGAAAAAAAATTTATTTCAACCTTCCGATTGGCCAACATGGTTTCAGAGGTGGGGAAAAGATTACCACCTTTTGTTCTGACATGCTTCTGAGAGCGTTTCAATCATATTTGTGTTTTCATGTTGACAGAGGATTTTTTTTGTAAACAATGTGGACATTATAATTTGTGAGGAATGGGGGAAACTCGTATTTGCAAAATTGCCTCTTGTAGTACTGACTTCTACTAAAGAGTTGCATCTGTTTAATTAATTAAACTGTAAAAATTTCTGCAACTTTTACCTGTTATGAATTGTGATGTTCACACAACCCATCACAATGGGAGGCTTTCAGCTGGAGATGCACTTGTTGATTTGAATATTGTATATTGTACATAATAACCAAGGACAAAATTTCATTAGCACATGCACACACAGTCACATGTACAGCAGTTACACATGGTCTGAACTATTTGCTGACATATTCTTACATTTTCTCACCTGTTGATGATGCAGATTTTAGAAGGTGGAAAATCTCTGCAGAATGTCCAAAGTAAATGCTGTCGATGAATTCTTCCTTACATACAACAGCTCTAAAACATATGAAGAACATTTCATAACGGCAGCGCATGTGCGAAAGTAGTTAAGAATACCATGCATATTTACTTTAGCCACTGGGAATATATCTCAAGTATAGCTAAAGTGCTACTCCTTTATTTGTCAGCTTTGTTTCCACTGTTTACTGTGCTTGTCCAAATTAACAACTTCTTGTTAATAGTAAATTATTTTGACAGGACTGATTTAAGAATCATCAGTTTTTTAATATGTGATGCTGTTAAAACAACAAGGAAGACGATGAATAGACATGGTGATGTGTGATCATCACTGTCACAAGCGCAAAATCCACAGAGGTGACACAACATCTCCACAGTGGCTATCTTAAAGGCTAAAGTATGATGCTGTGGCTGATATTGTGACATTGTTAAACGGACGGCGTGTTGGTGAGTGACACCACTTAGTGTCACGCTGTGAAGCCGATGAAAACGGACAAGCTTTATAATGCAACAAACTGAGCCTGTCAGCTTGTTGTTGATGCAAGTGACCTGCATACTCCTGCACTATAAATACACCCCAATAATAGAGGCAGTCAGAGATCAGAGGAAAGACGGAAAATCACAGCCAAGGATAGCCAGTGATCAGTTACAAAACTACTTTCTGGTCTACAAAGTGATATCTGCAGCTATATCTCTACATTTTATGACCTCATTAACATTTGCAGTAATCTGCAGTAAAATCAGATTAAACCTTTAGAGAGAAATAAAGAAACTAAAAGATTATCTTTGACATTGTAATTTTACTCTCTTCTCCGCTCTGCGATATCTATTTCAGGAATCCTGCTGGCCAAGCCAAGACTGTAAAAACTAAAGCTGCACATTAGATGCTAAAGCCATCAGCTGCATGCTTGCACGTGTATGTGCATGTGTGTAGACACTGAATAAATTAATGTGCCTGTTTGTATCAGGTGCTTACAGTCCACAGCTAAATCCTGGAGCTTCACCATTGCATCTTTATTCGCCCGTGTGATAAAATCCCTGCAGAGGGAGATTATAAAAGAGATATGACAAACCTTTCTGCTCATTGTGACCTTCACAAGGATGGAATTTTCCAATATAACACACAGGTAGACAAGCATATTCATCTCTTCACATAGAGATACAGAAAGACCAGCAGGACTTGCAAAACCACCAAGGTTGTCCTTTCCTAGTTCACCAAACATTTAAGTGTTTTCATGCTAAGTTGTACAGTATCCACCTTAATATATGTATAGTTAATCTCAGTGATAGTACATGTTTCGTTTGTTTTGTTATTGGCTTACATTCTTTTTTTTTATTCATCAAGGTTGGAGAGAACTGTAATTTCAATTCTCTGCTTGTCCTGTACAAGCTGCAAAATAGACAATGAATCTGACTTTAAATTTGACTAAAAAGTCATCTCAAACACCCGCAGACAAAGAGATGGCTTTCTAATTTGAAAAAGACTTTAAGATGCAGGTGGGCTGCACTGTGGTGTGATCGTTAGCATCGCAGCCTCACAGCAAGAACATTGCTTCTTTGAACCGTGGCTGGGGGGAGGTTAAACAGTGGCCTTTCTGTGTGGAGTTTACATGTTCTCCTCATGTATGCGTGGGTTCTCTCCGGGTACTTTGACTTCCTCCCAACATCATTAGGTTAATTGGTTACTCTTAATTCTCCCTAGGAATGAAAGCGAGCATGAGTTTGTCTCTCTGTGTTGGACTGGCGTCCTGTCCAAGGTGCATCTTGCCCGCTAATTGCTGGGATGGGCTCCAACTTTTCTGTGACCCTGAATTGGACTAAGCTGTATAGAAAATGGGTGAATGGAAGGATTTCAAGATACACTATGTTGATACTGACGGCAAACAGCTTTTTTTTCTGGAATCATTTATAGTTTAACTTGTTATTTTATGCAAACAGAATGGCGTCATCACTTCAGGGAGCCAAGGCCAACACAACAAAAAAAAAGCACTTAAATATAAATGAGAATAGACAAAAAGTAAATAATGGCAAAGGATGACTTACATAATTACTGTACATAACCAGAGATCTGAGGCCTGCACAAAACCAGAAGCCTCTGAGTCCAGCCATCAGTTGGCTGGAGCAGGCCACCAATTACACAATGTACAATTTATCATTCATAAATTAATGTTCTATTTTCAGAACAAAGAAAACATTTCAAATGATGTTTATCATTTAATGAATTTTATGAACTCATATTGAAGGTGATGGCAGAAGCACATCCAATAAAGGTTGGGATGGGGAATAAAAATGCTGGAAAAGTAAAACCTAATGAGAAACAACTGGAAGAATAAGTCATAGCTAGTTAGGTTAACTGGCAAGAGGTCAGCAACATGACTGGGTATAGAAAGAGCACCTTAAAGAGCTCAGCAAGCTGCAAAAATGTTTACAAAATAGTTGAAATATATTTTAATATAATGTAAGGTATAATGTCCTCAATGTAAAAGTGAAGACTTTCTATTATCAATAAAGTAGAGTACAGTAGATGGTGGGACTAAAGTTGCATTTAAAAGTAATACAAAATGCTAGACAGCTTTTTTTTTCATTAAATAGTATTTGTTTTAGATTTTTTTTTGTTGTTTGGGTTTTTTTTTATTAGAAAGTGATTTTCATAATTTGTTTTCAAAATGATGCAGAATAAGTAAAAAGTGTTTCAGAAAAAAGCACCTTAAAGTAGCACTATGTAACTTTCTGGCCTTAAAAATATGGGTTTGTGACGAGTGTTGATTACACACTGACATTTACAATATATTGGAGAGAAAAGCGCAGGTCAAGAGACAAGACAACAGTCTGACTTTTACTGACTGGAGAGAGCTCAGAGTACATGTAGGATGCAAGATGGATGCCAAATTAGAATTCGTGAGATGATACATCACTGAGAAAATCTGCCAAAGAGGTACTTTTTCAATACATAAAATTACGTAGACACTGCTGTCATGGCCCCTTCCAGCTTTCACCAAATGTTTCAGGTCAGTTTGTCCTTCAGTGTTCTCCAACATGGCCGAACTCAGACATGGTCACTCTGATATCTGTGATTTACATCCTTCACCTTTAACCCCATAGTGTCTTAGGTCAGACAGACCACACACTTCTTGGCAGCAGGTGAGTGTGAACTATGGCATCTCATAACTTTTACAAGTCTGGAAGCAGGTGGTGCTAAATACACCATCACCCTGCTATTTTCAGCACCTGCTAATAACATCCTAAGTTAATGATAAGCAGAAATATCGGAATTTGAAGCAAAAGTCTAAAAGCATTAGCTTTCTGTAGAACTCTGCCCATTTTGAGGCCATGTGGAAATTAATTTTAAAGACCTATTGAGTTAACAGTATTTCCCTGAAAACACAGTGGTTATGAAGGTGCTGTTTACACACACAGCAAGAGGTCACTGATAGTCGGACATTTATGCTCTTGTGCAAGGTTTCGGTGGATGGCGGGTGATTCATGGTTAGTACCCATGGCTCCCAAGGAACAAGCTCTAAATTATTTGAAGGGGAAAAGGGCTGCCAGACAAAAAATTAAGGAGGAAAAAACTTTTCAACGTGAATTATTCACTGGACACGACTCCAGGGCCTCAGCTGTCCCTTTACAGCCGACTTCCAGCTTCAGAATGAGCCTCCTTCTCTGTTCCTTTTCTCTTTCTTTGCTTGTAGAACAGTGGAGTCTGTTAGCACACCACAGTTGCAGTCCTGTTACTTTACTTGTTTTATTATCTCTCCTAACATGTCAGCACAGATGGCTCTTTGTCACCTCCCAAAGTTTCTCTGACTTCTCACAATGACTGTTTCTGCAGAGGCATATACAAGCCCCTGGTGGTGGGAATGACGTGCTCCTCACACAAGTCTGGCGGAGACGGTAAGAGCTGCCATTTGGCAAAGCCATCAGGAGCGCTTTTACACGTCTGACCTTCACGTGTCTACATGCAGTAAATATACCCTCCTGGCTTTTGTGAAAGAGTCCTGATTGCTGTGATTTGCAGAGAGAAAAACAGGGACAACAGAGCATGAGAGATGAAGCGGAAAGGCAGAAATCAACCTGGGAAACGTTTTTTGCATTTTCACTTATTTTCACATTCTTTCCGGATATATTCTGCTTATAGCAATCACCATGTTCATATTGACAGAAATGTATTATCAGTTGAAAAGGTTTATATTTAATAAGTTT
Organism: Rhadinocentrus ornatus; assembly: GCA_037177495.1. Taxonomy (NCBI): domain Eukaryota; kingdom Metazoa; phylum Chordata; class Actinopteri; order Atheriniformes; family Melanotaeniidae; genus Rhadinocentrus; species Rhadinocentrus ornatus. The sequence continues at coordinate 6,461,487 of JBAMHW010000014.1, read as the reverse complement.
ATATTTAACTTGCAGGGTCAATAAATAACATGACAGAAAATGGTGGTGACCCTGTCACTTGTCTGAAAATGTTGGAGATTTTCTTGCACTTAAAGCACATGATCATGAAATTGGAGGACCATAGGCATGGAAGCTGAACTTGTGTATTCTAGTATGGATCTTTGTTAGGCTTCATCAACTCAACTGAATGATTCCATTTGGTTGCTAACCTAAAAAAAACCACGGTTAAACCTTCTGACAGCATTACTGTGATAACGCTACGACCACCTTGTAAAACTGTGTCAGAAATTTTGATGATTTCACATATTTCTGCAAGGTCACTTTATGAATGCAGGAATGCATGTAATGCTTTAAATTGTGCACGTGAGAAGTGAGCCTCAGGTTCCCTTTGGGGGTCTGTGAAAGCACCCAGAGCTGAAATGTTCCCTCAGCAGCACATCTGGATCCCAGCAATGACACTCTGTCAAGCAAGCAGCGGTCCATCTCTTTTCCACACTCTGCTTCTGCTCCCTTTACATATTCTGACCTGCAGAGTTCTGCTACAGCTCAGTCACAGTGCTGTAAAAAAGAAAAGAAACTGTGTAAATCTGCTGATATGCTGCTGACTTCTACTATGACAGGATTAGGAGCATATCATTTATGTTGAAGAGAGTGGTAAGGATGATATACCCAAGATTCATGAATCATTAAAAGCAAACTTCAGCGAGCCTTCTCAATTGTGCAAGTTCCTATTTGGTTAATAGAAGCTCCTGAAAGTGCTTCTTATTTTGAAAAAAATAATAAAATAAATTAAAAAATAAAGCAAGACTAGATCTAGTTAATTACTTTAACTTTGGTTTTATCAAATGAAAAGGGAGTTCATAACTTATGGTGAGAAGCAGCTAATGAAAGCATAAAACAAAGCAAACTTTTAACACGGGGGGGTCCACAGCCTATTGGTAGTCACATAAAGGGGGTCCTCAGGGAAAATAAGTTGGGAACCACTGGACTAGTGTATGGATGTAGAAACTCTGAAATTAGCATCTTCTTCCCAATGTTTTTACTTTTTGTTTTAGATTCCTGTCAGTTGCTACAAATTGGCGCTGACATATTTTCACATCATGTTCTTTCTCCCGACTCTTTGGGAAAACGAGGCCCAGAGCTTCAGCTTGTAATGGGCTTCCCACTCTTTGACCTTTGCCCCAGGAAGCATGTTGTGGTGTTTTGGTATATTTAAATGCACAGACTGACAGAAAACCAACTGACAGTGTTGATGAAAATGTTAATCATTTAAACGTGGTGAAAGCTGGTGGGAAAAGTGGGGGATAAGCTGTAATAACAGCACAAAGAAATCCGCCATTCATGACCATTTTCAACAAAACGCCACAAGCTGTGGTTTCCTGAAAGTGATTCAATCGGTTTTTAGCTATCAGTTGTGATTACAGTATTTTTTATTTTATTTATAACCTCGGCTTTGACCACACTATTGTTACAAATTGTTTTACATGAACTGTGGATGGAAATGTGTGTATGTGTATGTTTCTATATAGAAATAAATGGAATATTTTCCTTCATATTTGTGGGAATTTTTGGTGTAAAGGGAGTAAAATGTAATTTTAGTAAGTTAGAATTCTTAATTTAGCTAAATTCTGCTAATGAAATAATTTCTCAGGCTTTCTTGCTTATGTTGTAAAGCTTTCAACCGCCTCCTGCTGTCGTTTCAGGGCCATATTCCTCATTTCTGTTATTTAAGCTTCAGTTTTAAAGCTGCTTTAAATAATTGTGCAAATGAGTCTTTGCAGATTAAGATTTGGAACAAGATGACTGTTTTACTTACTTAAAATATACCTATTTTCACAAAATGTCTAGCACCTATTAAATTGTTTATAGAGAGGAAATGTTTGCTCTTTGTGTGTGTGCAGTGTGTGCATTTTGGGGGTCTAGACTGAACAGATAGAGTTACACAGTGTGACTGAAGAGCTGATGGAGGGACTGCTATAAATTGACTTGCCATGCTGACATGCTCTCCTTGAGGTCTCCCTTTTACAGCATAAACACCCCATCAGTCGGCACAGACAGTTTACCATCGATGGAGCAGATCGCAGTTTAATCTCTCCCCAGGCACAATACACACATCCGATCTGCGTTAGGAGAAATACTACTGGAGTTTTTGGAACTGGCAGTCTCTGTATTCACTGATTACATATTGTTTGACCGGAACTTTTACTGTTGTTCTTTAGCTTTAATAGATTCCTTTGGTCAGGATGCTATGTGGGGAAATTAATCTTATATCAGTGGGAAATTTAACTAAGGCATCACTACATGAATCTGGGTAATTCTGTTGTTATCCTAGTTTCGTGTTGAATAAAGAGATTCACAGTATACTGTATGTATGTATTTTATCTTTAGCAGTTTCACCAACAACAATATTTTCCTTTAAATTTTGAGGATTGTTGACAATCTATCTCTTCATAAATGTGATTACACAGTCAAAAAAAAGTAAATCCTAAAAAAAAAATAAGGACAATATTGTTAATCAAACATGACAAAAAAGTTATATTTAGCTTTTATTTATTTATTTATTTATTTATTTATTTATTTATTTATTTATTTATTTATTTATTTATTTATTTATTTATTTATTACAAGGGAGCCAACATTACATATTTGGGTAAGTGGCAAAAGTATGTGGACATTTGCTTTCTTTATTCAGCAATAACTGCAGATGAATATTTGTGTTACTGGTGATCAGTTGCATCTATTGCTTTTATATCAGGAGTTGGAATTAGCCATTCCAGAACATTAATGTTACCTTTAACCATTCTTTAAAAGAATAACAGAAATTCTTGAAGTTTTTTGTTTCCTGCAAAACAGACATTCTCTTCACTTCATGACCAGACGCACAGACATTTTCCTCCAGAATTCACTTATATTATGTCATTTTAAAAGCTCTATTGATGATAAGATGAGATGAGATAATGAAAAGCAGAATAACAAAATATTAAATACAAATATTAGGAGGAAGAGTTATGGAAATATGCAATTAGGTTGTATATGTCTATATTGTATGTACATACACACACACACACACATATTTGTAT